>APFE031161774.1:0-12048 GCA_000404065.3 Pinus taeda | reverse complement strand
TACATGTAGGAATTGTCATAGAAATTGACATGCGCGTTAAAATCGAATTGAAATAAAATTAAAAACTGCAATGTACACGAAATCAATGTGGTAAAATTCCACACGTACATTGAAATCAATGCGCTAGAAATTGAACAAGAGCGAAACGGAATGAGAACTGAGATGTACACTAAAACCCCTGTGTTTGAAAACCACATGAACTTTAATATAAGCTCATGAAAAATTGCGATGTCCAAAGAAATCAATGTGACAAAATATGGAGGTGACACTGAAGATGAAATTGAAATTGACTTTTTCAATGAAACCAATTATGTACAGAGAGAGTTAATAAGTAGTCAAAGGGCACACATGCCAGAACACGATCATTGAAAACTAGTTCTTATGGTTAATCCGCACCTCAGTACCCTTGGACAAATTCCGAAGCTGACACGCAGACTTTTTCCACTCGTTAACTCAATCAATTAAATAACTTGTGATCATCAATTTACTGAGTAATTGTATGTGTAGATGTTTCTATTTTGATTTCTAATGTGGTAATGGAGATAGAAATAAAATAAGAAATACAAATGGAAATACAAATTTGAAATTGGAATTGACATTGAATAGAATATAAATACAAATTAACATGTACATGTAGGAATTGTCATAGAAATTGACATCCGCGTTAAAATCGAATTGAAATAAAATTAAAAACTGCAATGTACACGAAATCAATGTGTTAAAATTCCACACGTACATTGAAATCAATGTGCTAGAAATTGAACAAGAGTGAAATGGAATGATAACTGAGATGTACACTAAAACCCATGTGTTTGAAAACCACATGAACTTTAAGATAAGCTCACGAAAAATTGCAATGTCCAAAGTAATCAATGTGACAAAATATGGAGGTGACACTGAAGATGAAATTGAAATTGACTCTTTCAATGAAACCTATTATGTACAGAGAGAGTTAACAAGTAGTCAAACGGCACACATGCCAGAACACGATCATTGAAAACTAGGTCTTATGGTTAATCCGCACCTCAGTACCCTTGGACAAATTCCGAAGCTGACACGCAGACTTTTTCCACTCGTTAGCTCAATCACTTAAATAACTTGTGATCATCAATGTACTGAGTAATTGTATGTCTAGATGTTCCTATTTTGATTTCTAATGTGGTAATGGAGATAGAAATAAAATAAGAAATACAAATGGAAATACAAATTTGAAATTGGAATTGACATTGAATAGAATATAAATACAAATTAACATGTACATGTAGGAATTGTCATAGAAATTGACATGCGCGTTAAAATCGAATTGAAATAAAATTAAAAACTGCAATGTACATGAAATCAACGTGTTAAAATTTCACACGTACATTGAAATCAATGCGCTATAAATTGAACAAGACCGAAACGGAATGAAAACTGAGATGTACACTAAAACCCATGTGTTTGCAAACCACATGAAATTTAAGATAGCCTCACGAAAAATTGCGATGTCCAAAGAAATCAATGTGACAAAATATGAAGGTGACACTGAAGAACACTATCATTGAAAACTAGGTCTTATGGTTAATCCGCACCTCAGTACCCTTGGACAAATTCCGTCGTTGACACGCAGACTTTTTCCACTCGTTAACTCAATCAATTAAATAACTTGTGATCATCAATGTACTGAGTAATTGTATGTCTAGATGTTTCTATTTTGATTTGTAATGTGGTAATTGAGATAGAAATAAAATAAGAAATACAAATTTGAAATTGGAATTGACATTGAATAGAATATAAATACAGATTAACATGTACATGTAGGAATTGTCATAGAAATTGACATGCGCGTTAAAATCGAATTGAAATAAAATTAAAAGCTGCAATGTACATGAAATCAATGTGTTAAAATTCCACACGTACATTGAAATCAATGCTAAAATGAACAAGGCAAGAATGAGAATAATGTAAAACCATGTGTTGAAATCAATGGCTAGAAATTGAACAAGAGCGAAATGGAATGAAAATTGAGATGTACACTAAAACCCATGTGTTTGAAAACCACATGAACTTTAAGATAAGCTCATGAAAAATTGCAATGTCCAAAGAAATCAATGTGACAAAATATGAAGGTGACACTGAAGATGAAATTGAAATTGACTCTTTCAATGAAACCAATTATGTACAGAGAGAGTTAACAAGTAGTCAAAGGGCACACATGCCAGAACACGATCATTGAAAACTAGGTCTTATGGTTAATCCGCACCTCAGTACCCTTGGACAAATTCCGTAGCTGACACGCAGACTTTTTCCACTCGTTAACTCAATCAATTAAATAACTTGTGATCATCAATGTACTGAGTAATTGTATGTCTAGATGTTTCTATTTTGATTTCTAATGTGGTAACGGAGATAGAAATAAAATAAGAAATACAAATGGAAATACAAATTTGAAATTGGAATTGACATTGAATAGAATATAAATACAAATTAACATGTACATGTAGGAATTGTCATAGAAATTGACATGCGCGTTAAAATCGAATTGAAATAATATTAAAAACTGCAATGTACATGAAATCAATGTGTTAAACTTCCACACGTACATTGAAATAAATGCGCTAGAAATTGAACAAGACCGAAACGGAATGAGAACTGAGATGTACACTAAAACCCATGTGTTTGAAAACCAGATGAACTTTAAGATAAGCTCGTGCAAAATTGCGATGTCCAAAGAAATCAATGTGACAAAATATGGAGGTGACACTGAAGATGAAATTGAAATTGACTCTTTCAATGAAACCAATTATGTACAGAGAGAGTTAACAAGTAGTCAAAGGGCACACATGCCAGAACACAATCATTGAAAACTATGTCTTATGGTTAATCTGAACCTCAGTACCCTTGTACAAATTCTGAAGCTGACAGGCAGACTTTTTCCACTCGTTAACTCAATCAATTAAATAACTTGTGATCATCAATGTACTGAGTAATTGTATGTCTAGATGTTTCTATTTTGATTTCTAATGTGGTAATGGAGATAGAAATAAAATAAGAAAGAGAAATGGAAATACAAATTTGAAATTGGAATTGACATTGAATAGAATATAAATACAAATTAACATGTACATGTAGGAATTGTCATAGAAATTGACATGCGCGTTAAAATCGAATTGAAATAAAATAAAAAATGCAATGTACATGAAATCAATGTGTTAAAATTCCAATCGTACATTGAAATCAATGCGGTAGAAATTGAACAAGACCGAAACGGAATGAGAACTGAGATGTACACTAAAACCCATGTGTTTGAAAACCACATGAACTTTAAGATAAGCTCATGAAAAATTGCAATGTCCAAAGAAATCAATGTGACAAAATATGAAGGTGACACTGAAGATGAAATTGAAATTGACTCTTTTAATGAAACCAATTATGTACAGAGAGAGTTAACAAGTAGTCAAAGGGCACACGTGTTAAAACACGATCATCGAAAACTAGGTCTTATGGTTAATCCGCACCTCAGTACCCTTTGACAAATTCCGTCGCTGACACGCAGACTTTTTCCACTCGTTAACTCAATCAATCAAATAACTTGTGATCATCAATGGACTGAGTAATTGTATGTCTAGATGTTTCTATTTTGATTTCTAATGTGGTAATGGAGATAGAAATAAAATAAGAAATACAAATGGAAATACAAATTTGAAATTGGAATTGACATTGAATAGAATATAAATAAAAATTAACATGTTTATGTAGGAATTGTCATAGAAATTGACATGTGCGTTAAAATTGAATTGAAATAAAATTAAAAACTGCAATGTATATGAAATCAATGAGTTAAAATTCCACACGTACATTGAGATCAATGCGCTAGAAATTGAACAAGACCGAAACGGAATCAGAACAGAGATGTACACTAAAACCCATGTGTTTGAAAACCACATGAACTTTAAGATAAGCTCATGAAAAATTGTGATGTCCAAAGAAATCAATGTGACAAAATATGAAGGTGACACTGAAGATGAAATTGAAATTGAGTCTTTTAATGAAACCAATTATGTACAGAGAGAGTTAACTAGTAGTCAAAGGGCACACATGCCAGAACATGATCATTGAAAACTAGGTCTTATGGTCAATGCACACCTCAGTACCCTTGGACAAATTCCGTAGCTGACACACAAACATTTTCCACTCGTTAACTCAATCAATTAAATAACTTGTGATCATCAATGCACTGAGTAATTGTATGTCTAGATGTTTCTATTTTGATTTCTAATGTGGTAATGAAGATAAAAATAAAATAAGAAATACAAATGGAAATACAAATTTGAAATTGGAATTGACATTGAAAAGAATATAAATACAAATTAACATGTACATGTAGGAATTGTTATAGAAATTGACATGCACGTTAAAATCGAATTGAAATAAAATTAAAAACTGCAATGTACATGAAATCAATGTGTTAAAATTCCACACGTACATTGAAATCAATGCGCTAGAAATTGAACAAGACCGAAACGGAATGAGAATAGAGATGTACACTAAAACCCATGTGTTTGAAAACCACATGAACTTTAAGATAAGCTCATGAAAAATTGCGATGTCGAAAGAAATCAATGTGAAAAAATATGAAGGTGACAATGAAGATGAAATTGATATGGACTCTTTTAATGAAACCAATTATGTACAGAGAGAGTTAACAAGTAGTCAAAGGGCACACATGCCAGAACACGATCATTGAAAACTAAGTCTTACGGTTAATCCGCACCTCAGTACCCTTGGACAAATTCCGTCGCTCACACGCAGACTTTTTCCACTCGTTAACTAAATCAATTAAATAACTTGTGATCATCAATGCACTGAGTAATGGTATGTCTAGATGTTTCTATTTTGATTTCTAATGTGTTAATGAAGATAGAAATAAAATAAGAAATACAAATGGAAATACAAATTTGAAATTGGCATTGACATTGAATAGAATAAAAATACAAATTAACATGTACATGTAGGAATTGTCATAGAAATTGACATGCGCGTTAAAATCGAATTGAAATAAAATTAAAGACTGCAATGTACATGAAATCAATGTGTTAAAATTCCACACGTACATTGAAATCAATGCTCTAGAAATAGAACAAGACCGAAACGGAATGACAACTGAGATGTACACTAAAACCCATGTGTTTGAAAACCACATGAACTTTAAGATAAGCTCATGAAAAATTGTGATGTCCAAAGCAATCAATGTGACAAAATATGAAGGTGACACTGAAGATGAAATTGAAATTGACTCTTTTAATGAAACCAATTATGTACAGAGAGAGTTAACAAGTAGTTAAAGGGCACAAATGCCAGAACACGATCATTGAAAACTAGGTCTTATGGTTAATCCGCACCTCACTATCCTTGGACAAATTTCGTCGCTGACACGCAGACTTTTTCCACTCGTTAACTCAATCAATTAAATAACTTGTGATCATCAATGCACTTAGTAATTGTATGTCTAGATGTTTCTATTTTGATTTCTAATGTCGTAATCGAGATAGAAATAAAATAAGAAATACAAATGGAAATACAAATTTGAAATTGGAATTGACATTGAATAGAATATAAATACAAATTAAAATGTACATGTAGGAATTGTCATAGAAATTGACATGTGCGTTAAAATCGAATTGAAATAAAATTAAAGACTGCAATGTACATGAAATCAATGTGTTAAAATTCCACACGTACATTGAAATCAATGCGCTAGAAATTGAACAAGACCGAAACGGAATGAGAACTGAGATGTGCACTAAAACCCATGTGTTTGAAAACCACAATGAAGTTTAAGATAAGCTCATGAAAAATTGCGATGTCCAAAGAAATCAATGTGACAAAATATGAAGGTGACACTGAAGATGAAATTGAAATTGACTCTTTAACGAAACCAACTATGTACAGAGAGAGTTAACAAGTAGTCAAAGGGCACACGTGCCAGAACACGATCATTGAAAACTAGGTCTTATGGTTAATCAACACCACAGTACCCTTGGACAAATTCCGTCGCTGACACGCAGACTTTTTATACTCATTAACTCAATCAATTAAATAACTTGTGATCATCAATGCACTGAGTAATTGTATGTCTAGATGTTTCTATTTTGATTTCTAATGTGGTAATGGAGATAGAAATATAATAAGAAATAGAAATGGAAATACAAATTTGAAATTGGAATTGACATTGAATAGAATATAAATACAAATTAACATGTACATGTAGCAATTGACATAGAAATTGACATGCGCGTTGAACAAGACCGAAACAGAATGACAACTGAGACGTACACTAAAACCCATGTGTTTGAAAACCACATGAACTTTAAGATAAGCTCATGAAAAATTGCGATGTCCAAAGAAATCAATGCGACAAAATATGAAGGTGACACTGAAGATGAAATTGAAATTGACTCTTTTAACGAAACCAATTATGTACAGAGAGAGTTAACAAGTAGTCAAAGGGCACACATGCCAGAACACGATCATAGAAAACTAGGTCTTATGGTTAATCTGCACCTCAGTACCCTTGGACAAATTCCGTCGCTGACGCGCAGACTTTTTCCACTCGTTAATTCAATCAATTAAATAACTTGTGATCATCAATGCACTGAGTAATTGTATGTCTAGATGTTTCTATTTTGATTTCTAATGTGGTAATGGAGATAGAAATAAAATAAGAAATACAAATGGAAATACAAATTTGAAATTGGAATTGACATTAAATAGAATATAAATACAAATTAACATGTACATGTAGGAATTGTCATAGAAATTGACATGCGCGTTAAATTCGAATTGAAATAAAATTAAAAACTGCAATGTACATGAAATCAATGTGTTAAAATTCCACACATACATAGAAATCAATGCGCTAGAAATTGAACAAGACCGAAACAGAATGAGAACTGAGATGTACACTAAAACCCACGTGTTTGAAAACCACATGAACTTTAAGATAAGCTCATGAAAAATTGCGATGTCCAAAGAAATCAACGTGACAAAATATGAAGGTGACACTGAAGATGAAATTGAAATTGACTCTTTTAATGAAACCAATTATGTACAGAGAGAGTTAACAAGTAGTCAAAGGGCACACATGCCAGAACACGATCATTGAAAACTAGGTCTTATGGTTAATCCGCACCTTAGTACCCTTGGACAAATTCTGTCGCTGACACGCAGACTTTTTCCACTCGTTAACTCAATCAATTAAATAACTTGTGATCATCAATGCACTGAGTAATTGTACGTCTAGATGTTTCTATTTTGATTTCTAATGTGGTAATGGAGATAGAAATAAAATAAGAAATACAAATTTGAAACTGGAATTGACATTGAATAGAATATAAATACAAATTAACATGTACATGTAGGAATTGTCATAGAAATTGACATGTGCGTTAAAATCGAATTGAAATAATATTAAAAACTGTAATGTACATGAAATCAATGTGTTAAAATTCCACACGTATATTGAAATCAATGCGCTAGAAATTGAACAAGACCGAAACGGAATGAGAACTGAGATGTGCACTAAAACCCATGTGTTTGAAAACCACATGAACTTTAAGATAAGCTCACGAAAAATTGCAATGTCCAAAGAAATAAATGTGACAAAATATGAAGGTGACACTGAAGATGAAATTGAAATTGACTCTTTTAATGAAACCAATTATGTACAGAGAGAGTTAACAAGTAGTCAAAGGGCACACGTGCCAGAACACGATCATTGAAAACTAGGTCTTATGGTTAATCGGCACCTCAGTACCCTTGGAAAAATTCCGTCGCTGACACAAAGACTTTTTCCACTCGTTAACTCAATCAATTAAATAACTTGTGATCGTCAATGCACTGAGTAATTGTATGTCTAGATGTTTCTATTTTGATTTCTAATGTGGTAATGGAGATAGAAATAAAATAAGAAATACAAATGGAAATACAAATTTGAAATTGGAATTGACATTGAATAGAATATAAATACAAATTAACATGTACATGTAGGAATTGTCATAGAAATTGACATGCGCGTTAGATTCGAATTGAAATAAAATTAAAAACTGCAATGTACATGAAATCAATGTGTTAAAATTCCACACGTACATTGAAATAAATGCGCTAGAAATTGAACAAGACCGAAATGGAATGAGAACTGAGATGTACACTAAAACCCACGTGTTTGAAAACCACATGAACTTTAAGATAAGCTCATGAAAAATTGCGATGTCCAAAGAAATCAATGTGACAAAATATGAAGGTGACACTGAAGATGAAATTGAAATTGACACTTTTAATGAAACCAATTATGTACAAAGAGAGTTAACAAGTAGTCAAAGGGCACACGTTCCAGAACACGATCATTGAAAACTAGGTCTTATGGTTAATCCGCACCTCAGTATCCTTGGACAAATTCCGTCGCTGATACGCAGACTTTTTCCACTCGTTAACTCAATCAATTAAATAACTTGTGATCATCAATGCACTGAGTAATTGTATGTCTAGATGTTTCTATTTTGATGTCTAATGTGGTAATGGAGATAGAAATAAAATAAGAAATACAAATGGAAATACAAATTTGAAATTGGAATTGACTTTGAATAGAATATAAATACAAATTAACATGCACATGTAGGAATTGTCATAGAAATTGACATGCGCGTTAAAATCGAATTGAAATAAAATTAAAGACAGCAATGTACATGAAATCAATGTGTTAAAATTCCACACATACATTGAAATCAATGCGCTAGAAATTGAACAAGACCGAAATGGAATGAGAACTAAGATGTACACTAAAACCCACGTGTTTGAAAACCACATGAACTTTAAGATAAGCTCATGAAAAATTGCGATGTTGAAAGAAATCAATGTGACAAAATATGAAGGTGACACTGAACATAAAATTGAAATTGACTCTTTTAATGAAACCAATTAGGAAAAGAGAGAGTTAACAAGTAGTCAAAGGGCACACGTTCCAGAACACGATCATTGAAAACTAGGTCTTATGGTTAATCCGCACCTCAGTACCCTTGGACAAATTCCGTCGCTGACACGTAGACTTTTTCCACTCGTTAACTCAATCAATTAAATAACTTGTGATCATCAATGCACTGAGTAATTGTATGTCTAGATGTTTCTATTTTGATGTGTAATGTGGTAATGGAGATAGAAATAAAATAAGAAATACAAATGGAAATACAAATTTGAAATTGGAATTGACATTGAATAGAATATAAATACAAATTAACATGCACATGTAGGAATTGTCATAGCAATTGACATGCGCGTTAAAATCGAATTGAAATAAAATTAAAGACTGCAATGTACATGAAATCAATGTGCTAAAATTCCACACGTACATTGAAATCAATGCACTAGAAATTGAACAAGACCGAAATGGAATGACAATTGAAATGTACACTAAAACCCATGTGTTTGAAAACCACATGAACTTTAAGATAAGCTCATGAAAAATTGCGATGTCCAAAGAAATCAATGTGACAAAATATGAAGGTGACATTGAAGATGAAATTGAAATTGACTCTTTTAATGAAACCAATTATGTACAGAGAGAGTTAACAAGTAGTCAAAGGGCACACTTTCCAGAACACGATCATTGAAAACTAGGTCTTATGGTTAATCCACACATCAGTACCCTTGGACAAATTCCGTCGCTGACACGCAGATTTTTTCCACTCGTTATCTCAATAAATTAAATAACTTGTGATCATCAATGCACTGAGTAATTGTATGTCTAGATGTTTCTATTTTGATTTCTAATGTGGTAATGGAGATAGAAATAAAATAAGAAATACAAATTTGAAATTGGAATTGACATTGAATAGCATATAAATACAAATTAACATGTACATGTAGGAATTGTCATAGAAATTGACATGCGCGTTAAAATCGAATTGAAATAAAATTAAAGACTGCAATGTACATGAAATCAATGTGTTAAAATTCCACACGTACATTGAAATCAATGCGCTAGAAATTGAACAAGACCGAGACGGAATGACAACTGAGATGTACACTAAAACCCATGTGTTTAAAAACCACATGAAAATTAAGATAAGCTCATGAAAAATTGTGATGTCCAAAGAAATCAATGTGACAAAATATGAAGGTGACACTGAAGATGAAATTGAAATTGACTCCTTTAATGAAACCAATTATGTACAGAGAGAGTTAACAAGTAGTCAAAGGGCACAAATGCCAGAACACGATCATTGAAAACTAGGTCTTATGGTTAATCCTCACCACAGTACCCTTGACAAATTCCGTCGCTGACACGCAGACTTTTTCCACTTGTTAACTCAATCAATTAAATAACTTGTGATCATCAACGCACTGAGTAATTGTATGTCTAGATGTTTCTATTTTGATTTCTAATTTGGTAATGGAGATAGAAATAAAATAAGAAATACAAATGGAAATACAAATTTGAAATTGGAATTAACATTGAATAGAATATAAATACAAATCAACATGTACATGTAGGAATTGTCATAGAAATTGACATGCACGTTAAAATCGAATTGAAATAAAATTAAAGACTGCAATGTACATGAAATCAATGTGTTAAAACTCCACACGTACATTGAAATCAATGCGCTAGAAATTGAACAAGACCGAAACGGAATGAGAACTGAGATGTACACTAAAAGCCATGTGTTTGAAAACCACATGAACTTTAAGATAAGCTCATGAAAAATTGTGATGTCCAAAGAAATCAATGTGACAAAATATGAAGGTGACACTGAAGATGAAATTGAAATTGACTCTTTTAATGAAACCAATTATGTACAGAGAGAGTTAACAAGTAGTCAAAGGGCACAAATGCCAGAACACGATCATCGAAAACTAGGTCTTATGGTTAATCCGCACCCCAGTACCCTTGGACAAATTCCGTCGCTGACACGCAGACTTTTTACAATTGTTAACTCAATCAATTAAATAACTTGATATCTTCAATGCACTGAGTAATTGGATGTCTAGATGTTTCTATTTTGATTTCTAATGTGGTAATGGAGATAGAAATAAAATAAGAAATACAAATGGAAATACAAATTTGAAAATTGGAATTGACATTGAATAGAATATAAATACAAATTAACATGTACATGTAGGAATTGTCATAGAAATTGACATGCGCGTTAAAATCGAATTGAAATAAAATTAAAAACTGCAATGTACATGAAATCAATGTGTTAAAATTCCACACGTACATTGAAATCAATGCGCTAGAAATTGAACAAGACCGAAACGGAATGAGAATTGAGATGTCCACTAAAACCCATGTGTTTGAAAACCACATGAACTTTAAGATAAGCTCATGAAAAATTGCGATGTCCAAGGAAATCAATGTGACAAAATATTAAGGTGACACTGAAGATGAAATTGAAATTGACTCTTTTAACGAAACTAATTATGTACAGAGAGAGTTAACAAGTAGTCAAAGGGCACACATGCCAGAACACGATCATTGAAAACTAGGTCTTATGGTTAATCCGCACCTCAATACCTTTGGACAAATTCCGTCGCTGACACGCAGACTTTTTCCGCTCGTTAACTCAATCAATTAAATAACTTGTGATCATCAATGCACTGAGTAATTGTATGTCTAGATGTTTCTATTTTGATTTCTAATGTGGTAACGGAGATAGAAATAAAATAAGAAATAGAAATGAAAATACAAATTTGAAAGTGGAATTGACATTGAATAGAATATAACTACAAATTAACATGTACATGTAGGAATTGTCATAGAAATTGACATGCGCGTTAAAATCGAATTGAAATAAAATTAAAAACTGCAATGTACATGAAATCAATGTGTTAAAATTCCACACGTATATTGAAATCAATGCGCTAGAAATTGAACAAGACCGAAACGGAATGAGAACTGAGATGTACACTAAAACCCATGTGTTTGAAAACCACATGAACTTTAAGATAAGCTCATGAAAAATTGCGATGTCCAAAGAAATCAATGTGACAAAATATGAAGGTGACACTGAA
>APFE031161771.1:0-19538 GCA_000404065.3 Pinus taeda | reverse complement strand
ATCCTCGAACTTAGCCTTTGGAAAAATCACCTAGGACCTAGGACTTAGGACTTATGAGGGGATTAAAACATTTTCTAACCCTCAAAACACTTTGCATCATGACTTTTACAATTTTACATCTCAAGGGGGAAAACCCATTTGACATAGACCCTCATAGACCACCCAGTTTTGCGACCAAATATAATCTAGCAAATCAACACACTAGGATTCCCCTAAGATTCTAATGACAAAATTCATTCCGGCTTTGGGGTTAGGTTGAAGGAAAACTCTGCCGATCATGGATCGGTGAGACAAAAAACCTTCTGAAACGTAGGTTATCACTAGAAAATTAGGTCCACCTAGGCAATTTACATACTTGACTCAGATCTGCTAAAATTATTTACAATTTACACATGCAGACTAGGTTTACAACATAACATGATCAGGTCGACGATGACTGCCGAATGTCACGGACATGTCAATTAAGCGCTACCCCTTTTGCGAAGAAAGGAGGTGTACTGCTACAGGTAGTTGACACGTAGTGGTCAACACATTCCACCTTGGAATGGTTGCATCCGAGGATCCAGATGTAGACGAAGGAAAATCCATAAGTGTAAGCTCAGATGTGGTTGGAACCAAATATAATGTGAGATGATTGCAAAACACGAAGGGTAGGCCTTATGGGGCCCATGCGCCAAAGATGATGTGGCAAATGCCATGGGGACCTAACAATGGCCACATGAATGCCACGTAGGGAGGTCCCAATAATGATGTGGACTTGCATCATGCTGATGTGGCAATGGCACGTCGCAATGCCACATGGACCAAGGAGGAGCCATGTGGATGACACTTGGAAACTTCATACTGACGTGGCTCTCTTTATGATTGGTCAAACTCCAAATGGGCATAACCTTCAATCTAAGAGTCAAATTGAGATTAAATTTATATTGTCAGAAAGCTCTTAACAAGTTGAACGTGATGGTGACATTCGTTTTGTGTTTTGACAATGTTGGGTGAAGAGTATTTTTGTAACCTCATCCTCATAACAGACCTTGAAGTTGGGTCAAAAGAACAAGTAACACTTCTCGCAGCACAAGAAAGTACAAGGGCGTGGTAGGGAGCATTACAAAGTGGTATCAAAGTTTAGGTTCAACACTAAATTCGAAAAGGCTCGTAGACCAAATTTAATATAATGTTTTAGATATTACATATGTTAATTTTATTTAGATTTATAATTGATGTAGTTGCTAACCTTGCTAGAATGTTTACATGTATTTTAATCTATGTGACTAACATGGATTTTGATTTCGTGAACAGTTTCATATCAGCGTGTTTAATGTTGCCAGACCAAGGCAATAAGTTATTATATCCATATCAAGATTAACTAACAAATGTGTGTGTGGCAACACATAAGAAAACACAAGTTCTAGCCTAAAAGAAAAGAATGAGCAGTAGAATGGTGTAGTACAAGACAAATAGATCCTAATATAATCAGAAAGAGGAAACAATTGGGAGGAGGTTGGAGGAGAATTATCTTGGTTGCATGGACACTCTTAGGAGCTTGAAGGTTGAATTGAAAAGTTGTAAATTAGACAACGAAAAGATTGTCAAAGCATGAAAGAAGCAAGCAAAGGTGAATGCAATAATTTTGTAGAGTTTATCAAATTTGCAAAGGCAAAAACAACACGAGCTTGGTGCCAACTATCTAGGCAAACACAAAACCAAGCAAAATCCATCGAAAGTACAAAAACATGGATTGGAGACTGATAGGGTGAAAGGAAGTAAGTCAAGGAAAAGACATAAACAAATAAGTAAAAACACAATGAAAGACCCAAGCAACACTCAAAGGAGCTCAATCACAAAGCCAAATCAAACCACTTCACAATCTGCGCATCAAACCTTCGCTGCCTCATTAACTAACTACTGCACAATACTGCCACACACACTGTCACAACCACGGATGCACCAGACCCAATTCTGCCAAGTATCATTGTGTTATGTCAATTAGGTATTGTCATGTCATCAAGCCAACAACCACACCATGTCCTCAGGTAATTGTTATCATCACAAGGAAACTGTCATGTACAAGAAACATTGTCAAGTACCAAAATACATTATCAAATGCCAAGTATACTCTCATGTAGATCATTGTCATACAAAGTCACAATAATTATGCATTGTCAAAGATCACAACAATTTGTCTCTATCGTACAACTGTAAAGGTCATCACTGTCATCAAGAGATATATTGTTGTATTCAATGTTGTAGATTATCAATCTAGGTGTCATTGTCATGTGCCTAGTCTTTGTTATAGGTCACAGAAATGTTGTGATATCTGTCAACAAGGCTTAGTTATTAAATCACTACCACATTTTGTCATGTAATGCTTGTACAATAAATCTCATGGAAGATCATGTCATCATAGGTTATTGTTTGTATCAAGATTATCATCAACCCTTAAATATTAAATGTATCAAGGCCTATCACTGCCATACAATAATGAAGTCTTTAATGTCAATTGTGAAGTACTGCTAACATCTAGAGGAGGCCATTACTACTACATATCTCACTGAACCATCTTCACAAGGTGATAAGATACTTCAAGGTGAAGTAATCGTAAAACCCTTAGACAATCTTCAAAATAAAAACAAACCCTCGTTGCTCATCGATTCTTTGTATTAGAGTTACTGTAGGTATGGACTAAGTCAATTTTTTTTGTCAAATACTACCTACTACTTTAAGAAGAGTTACACCAAGAGGAAATGGTGATTTATTTAAAACAATACAACTGCAACCGTTAGAAGATCGTTGCCTCAAAATTCATTCACAATTGTAGTTAGAAACCCTTGTGTTTAGAATGCCAATCTAATTTATGTTCTAGACTTATTCACAAGTGCAAACTTCAGAGTGTAGCCCGCATGAGACACTTTGGTTGAGGAGCCTAATAATCAAGGATTGAATGCCTTGTGAACAATAATAAAACCCTAGAGGATGTTGAAGGTCATTGCTTCAAAGTCCTACAATCTCAAACAAACTTTATGCTCAAAACTTGAATTCTTAAAAACCCTGAGACGATGTTTTTTAAAATTGTTCCAAAATCACAGGTATTTAGGGAGCTGAAGGCCTATCAAAATAAATGTTTGGAGCACTATAGGTATAGCCTATTGAACGATTTCAGGTATCTAAAATGATGCCCTAACAAGTCTCCAAACACAAACTAAGGATGTTGAAAAGGAGCACAGCTAAATCCTTAATTTCTTCGTTGTTCTGAGAGAAGGATCACCAAGTATTTTGTTGATTTCCTGTAGTGGATGCCCTAAGGAGGCCGAAATATTAGTGTTCTCAAAACCTAAGCGCTCAATCTACCTACGAGAGAAGATTTATCTAAACGAATCCCAAACCAAAAAGAAATATAATATATAATATATAATAAATATATATATAATTTAATTGTCCTTTGACCATTGACTTGACTAAGGTGATGGTACCATATGGTCACCCTCTAGGATTTTCCCAAAAATTGGGGTTTCCAACTTCAAACGCAAATATCTCTCAAACTAGGAGGCCTCTCGGGGCATGCCATATACCACCAAAATCGGCTTGACAACGAGAATCAAATGGAAAGGATCTCCATGATAAATTCCATGGTTTGCTTCCTCAAAAATCCTCAACAAGTGCAGGTTATGTCCTTAGTCCAAGGAATCCAAACCCTAGAACTAGGGTTTTCAACCATCCAATAATGGAGCTTCCAACTTGATGTAATCTAGACAAATATAATAGCATTCATTAATAGTTTAACATCAATGACAGGTGTTTAGTCAAAGTCAAACTCCAAGGTCGACATCAATGGCAACACCATTCAACAGAGAAAGTGAAGATTCAAAGGTACCTCAATGGGTTTACCACAAGCTTACTAAGACGAGATTGAGTTTGATGAACCAAGAACATTAGAAGACACCATCTAGAAAAAAAATATTGTTATGATCAGTCTAAGCATAAGATCGAGGTTTAGACAAGTTGGAAGAAGAACAAAAACCTGATTTAAAGGAAAGAGATCAAAATCTGAAGGGCATGGGCAGATGGCGAAAAACAGTAAGTTCACCACCCCTGCGAAAGGAGGATTCCAACGGACTTTCCCTGCTTACAATAGAGATCGACACACTAAACTAGCGAGAGAAGAGGTTGCAGGGCTCAAGAGAGAACCATTCCATTATTGGACATATGGAGGAAACCACTGGCAGAAGGGTTGTCCTCAGTCCTCACCAACAACAACAAAATGATAATATTTTGTACATGCAAGAGGCAAAGATGGTGAACAATGTGGCTTAGATTGTACCTCGAATTTATGCAATGTTGGATTGTGACCTCCTATCCTAGCCAAGTGTTGCTTGAACTTGTTAGTACCTCCTCCTTCAATAGATTTTTGGAAATATTTGCAAATCATTTTGCCATCAATCATATCACAATGAGCCCATGCAATATCCTTGGCTTTTGGAGGCATGGGAACTACTACTCAGCCCAAACTCTCTGTTGTTCCACTACTCCAACAAAAACTCAACACTCTCCAAGCTCACAATGAAGCTCACAAAAACTCCAAATGAGATGTGTGAGAAAAATGAGAGGGGAGACATCCTTTTAAAGACTTGGAGTTGTTTTTGGAGGGAAACAAGCCCTAGTTTTCCTCAAAACCACTTGAAAATCATGAAACAACCTTTCGTGGGGTCTACAGCCAGCGTGGCAATAAATCGATTGATTTGTGACAAGACCGACCAGTTTATGGGAAAAATAGGCTATGAACCGATTGGTTTGACCAATTTACAGTTCAAACCAGCCAGTTTTGAATACTATGGTTTTGAACAATGTTAAAATTGGCAACTAGGGCCAAACTCCATGTGGGTCATCTTATTAATGGCAGCTGGTATTTTTCTTGGATCCCTCTCATCGAGAGGTGTAGGATTGATCTAAAGATCATCCGATTCCGATAAGTATTCATGGAGATGTTAATTTATTAGTGTTATGGGACAATTCATCAAGGTCGGCCAGCAACCAAATAACCCACACATGTGCTCAACGTTTTAGTATAAAAGGAGATGATTTGAGAGTCATTTCTCACACACTTCACTCTTGATCTCTCTCCAGTGTCCACTTGTTTTGGGTTTTAGTGTGAGAGAAATCTAGGAGGAAGTAGCCCTAAGACGCAGGAGGAAAGGAGGTTTACAATCTGCCCTAGCCGCAGTCAAGAAGAAGATATACGCTGTTCTAACCTAGAGGACACAGTCATGAAGAGATGCCCAAATCCTTCACCCTGTCTCAAGGGTAACCTAGCCGCAGTCAAGAAGAGGATATACGCTGTCCTAAATATAATTATGATGCCCTAACCGCAGTCTAGATTAGGAGGTGAAACTGTTGTCCAAGCCATGCACTTATCCGCAATCAAAGAAGGGCTAATGCTGCCCTAAACGAAGTCTTACAAGAAGGGTTATAACCGCAGCTTTTGGAAGAACCATAGCTGGAGTAAAACATGCCCTAGCCACAGAGAATAGAAGGTATAATGCAGCCCTTAGACACAGCTAACAGCAAGGCAGTTTAAGGACCATTCTAGGGCTCATTGAAGGATATCCAAACTATGGTTAGAAGGCTGAAGTGTTAAGGGCTAAATGTTGTTGTGTTCAGCATAACCAAAAGCCAATTGCTGTTGTGCTAGAACTCAGGTCATAGCACCACGTCTGGGCTTGCGTTGAGCTGTTAAGAGCTGTCATATACCCTATGGCAGCAACCTAGCAGGGAAGGAGTTCACCTTCAGAAAGCCAGTCTTTCAAGGTTTGTTTGCGGAAAATTGGAGAACATTAAGGTTACTGGAATATGCACTAACAAGCAGGGTTGGAGCAGCATGCCAAAGTGTGAAAACTGTTGATGATAAAGGCTGCCAAGAATACATGGAATAGTATGACAGCAGTATGGAATACATTGAATAGTATGACAGCAGTATGGCAAACATTGAATAGCAATGACAGTGGGACAGCAACAATGGCATAGTGCAATGATGACACAACAGGGCAACAACAACAGCAAAGTGACCCATGAAGTTTGAATGCATACTAATGTGATAGTACGACAAGATGCATGGGCAGCATAATAGCAATGATGCCATGTGGCAGCAAAAGCACATTGGGACAGTTGTAGCAATGCTAAACAGTGGGACAGCAGCATGGTGCTGCAAGGGACAGCAGCATGGTAAGTGGTACAGCAGGACATGGTGCTTGTTGGAGCTTGGTACTTGGGACAGCAAGCTATGACATGGCATAACAATGTTAAACGATGGAACAACAAGGACATGGTGCTTGCATAGGACAGCAAGCAGTCATGGCGCAGCAGTATGATGCATGCAGCATGGTAATGAGGTCCAACATAGTGATGATGGGTGCAGCATGATGCAGCACAGTGAGGTGCAGCATGATGACAAGGTGCACCAATATGATGGGTGATGGAATCCCCTGGGAGAATCAGTTGAAGCAACATGTCTTCAACTGAGTTAAGTTATTTCATGTATCATCTACTTAGAGATGATATATGCTCTTATTTAAGATAAGTCAAAGTGTTGACTTCTGTTGTAAATGTACTATATCTCTCTCTCTCTCTGTTGAACTATTGAAGAACATATAAGAAGAATTAATCAAGGGTTTCCGCACATTAGGGTTTGTCCATGGCTAGCGCCACATCTTGTGTCCTCTTGTCTTGGCTTGTCTTCTGTGATTTATGTTTATGTTCTATCTGCAGTTTATTTTAATGTTGATGTGGTTGCTAATCTGGAAAAGATAATGAGTTAACTGTGAAAATTGAAATAAATGGCTCTAAGCATAGAACATACCTAAAAGTAACATGGTATCAGAGCTAAGGTGAAGACAAAGCCCAAGCAAGAGTGAAAGAACAATCACCAAAGATAGTTAGGAAGGGACAAAAAGATCAATGGGTTCCTCATCCCTCTTCAAATTCACCGAGGGTGAAATCGAAGCAGAGAATACTATCAGAATGGCGCAGCGGAATATGGCCTACCTAAAGATCACTTCATTGGGATGACGGGATCTTAGGTGGAAGGAAAGGCAGATAACTAGTTCGGTCATTATGCGAAGGAGTGTTTGAACGGCAGGGACACATCACTTGATGATGATAACAAGCATTCTAGGTACATCTTCAATGATCAGAGGAATGACAGTGCAGGTCATCAAGTTAATGGCTGACCCTTCAAGAAAGCAAGGAACCCCAAATATGAAGAATCAAATGTTGTTTCTAATAAGATATAGAAGTGCTATCTTGTATTAGCCATCTCCTTCAGATTCTTTGGGAATCTGGCTTATATTATTGTGCTTCAAGGCACTTCAACAGATAGAAGGGTGATCTCTCTAATTTAGTAGAGATGGAAACAATTGTGGGATTATACTTGGAGCCGATGCCACCTATCCTGGAAAGGGTGTAGGGAATGTTACTCCTAGATTGAATGAGGGTAACTCAATTTATTTACGAGGACCTCTTTATGTACCTAATCGCGAGAAGAACTTGGTGTCCATTTTGGCAATGGAAATCAAAGGTTTCAGGGTGGCATTCATCAATGGAAAGGTACATGTTTGGAAATAGAATTTTCAAAGATGTTATTATCTTTGAGTTCAAGGTTAGCAGGAAGTCCATTAGGGACCATGTCAGTTGACACATAGCACCGAAGGTCTGTAAGTCAGATGATGACAAGGATGCTTGAATTCAAAAGGAGCATGAAGGTACATGTATGAGATGTGTCGAAGGGAAAATCTTACAAGGGGACCATTCCCCCCATGTAGTAGGTCCACAGGTTTGGAACAACCCGAGGGGTTTGAGATTCATGATCGGGAATCTCATGTGTGTCGATGGAAGAAAGCCCTCTATGGCCTGAAGCAAATCACCCCGAGTTTGATATGAGAGGATTGATAGTTGTCAGATGAAGCTGAGATTCATTAAGAGTGAAGTTGATCCAAACCATTGTTTGAAGGTTGTGGATGATAGACCTCTCATACCGGCACCTTCTGAGGATGACCTATTTCAGACAAGTGCAGACCCTCTCACTTGCAAAAGTAAGAGGGAGTTGGATTCCGAATGTGGAATGGTAAACTGCAAGCCCATGACTACCTCGAGGATCTTAACTTTCAGAAGTTATATGGTGATGATGTCGGACCAAATTTGGGAAATGCCTCTGAGTTTCATAAACTCATTTGCATTGGTGTTATTGGTGAACTTTCGTCCGAACATATGTTTTGCAGTTAGCATGGTGAGTTCATATTTGGTTGAGCCTCATTGGATTGGTGCCAAGAATCTTTTGAGCTATCTTCGGGCCACAATCTCTCATGGACTAAGTCACCGGATTCGTCCTAAACCCCCTACGAATCTCGAATCCAGCGAATCAAACACGATTCAGTCCGGATTCGTGTCCAAATGACATGACACGTCGTGTCCATTTCCGACACGTCGAATCCGAGGTCATGTCGTGATTTTCAAAATCGTGTCGCGATTTTGGGACATGTGTCCTGTTTCCACGACTTGCTAAGCTCAGCGCGAGAATGAAAAGGGCGTGTTTGCTCATTAATATTTTCATTTGGCAAGTGATTTGTGCTGTTGCAGCAAGGAGTAGAGCATTCAGCGAGGAGATTGGTCCACCAGGTAAGTTCTAATCTCACTGTTCAGTGTTTACAGTTTACGTTGAGCAGCTCCATGCCACAGACTTTTCTGACCTCGGATTACCAGTCAAGCCCTTTGACAATCCTCGATATCCATCTACAAGGGCCTCAACTTACTTGGATAACGAAACCACTCCAATCACACTATTATTCAACCACTCCAATCGCAGCAAAGAAGGGTTATAAGTTATACGGATACCACAATCAAGTGGCTCAAATTTTTGTTGCTTGAACTGTATTTTTAATCTTGCCACAACATGGTAATATGTCTTAGTTGTTGTTATTCTCTTAAGTATATGACTAGGCTGCCTTCTCATACTTGAATCACGAGAATAGGTTTTATATACCTTACTTATCACAACCATTTCTTCAAGGAGATACGTCGATGTTATTGATGAAATGTTTCGGTCCCTTTATCATGACAAGGTTAACTGCAGGTCTATGTATATATCACAAACTGTCCACAAATTTTCACATCTACAGGACAACATCTTTCAATTACGATACTGATTCTTCTTGTAACAAAAACAGTTCAACAAGCAACATTCAAGCACACCTCTCTGCCTATTCTTTGATGAGAATGGCCTATAACAATGATTTACGTATTCAGAACAAAGTTTTATGATCTTAAGATAGTGGGAAAATCTTATTTATTGGCATAGCCGCATATCACAATTGCTTTTCTAACACTGAGGCATTGTTGTTTGCCATTTGGTATATCCTCTGTGGTATGATTGTTGTTGGATTGATGAAAACCCTGGCATTGTAAACATTTTGATCACAAAGAATCGATGTTTCAAATCTTGAATGTTGTGACACTTAAAAATTTAAAATTGATTAATGCACAGTCACACTCATTGAATTATATTGATCAAATAGTAAAGTTGGAGTCCATATCTCGGTCTTAAAAGGCCTTCTCACTTGGGTTGTGTATTGACCCTTGAGGTAACTCGGGCTTGTCAGTGTGTTTATCTTACTATCTTGTAGTTGTAAGTTGTCTCTCAGTTATGAATTATGAATCATGATTTAAATTTTTAATAGATTTATGATTTTATCATTTATGTGACCAGTACCACTGACATTTATTTGAATTTTGTATGTACTACGCATGCTAATAGCTATAGATGAAGATCTATGTCTGAAATCAATAAATTTGTATCATTAATTAAAATTTTTGTAAGAAATATGATAATATCTAATTTTTAATATATATATATATTGTTAATAAAATAATATATAACGTGTCCTAACATGTCCTGTTCTGGGGGGTCAGCGTGTCCGAATCCGACACCACGAATCTCGAACCCTACGTGTCCCGAATCCCCGTGTCAAGTGACTTAGCCAGGTGCTAAATGTGAGAACGAACAAAATGAGAAGATTAGTGAGAGGAAAAAGGATAAGATGATGAGAAGATGAACGATGATGAGATAAGGATGCTAAAAGGTGTGGCATTGATGGGAGAGTAAATCAAGAATGAAGGAACACAAGATGGTATGATAAAAGAGGATGTCGTGAGGACTAAGGAAGGAAAAATCTAACCTCGAAAACAATGCTAGAAAATGTTGTGGCATTGTTGGCTAAAATAAAAGGATGGAGAAATGAAGGATTATGAAGAATGTTGTCAAAGTGCCAATAACAAAATAAATTTATTCTCGGCAACGACGCCTGAAAATGTTTTCGCCCGCATTGTACAGGCACCGTAACAATTGCCCAGGCAGGGACCGTAACTCTGATCCCCTCCCACTCTGTTCTAGTTGTCTCCCAACAACAGACTATGGGGGGTAGTCCCTATGGAATGAAATGAAGGAAAACAAATTGGAAACCAACTTGCTTGGGAGACACAAATGAGTGGGCTAGCTACTTGGTAGCAGTTTAACAAGATTAATGATTAGATTAGATTTTTCAAGTATGAGACCAGTGCCTTATGGAGTCACAATTCTTGCTTAATGTAAATTAATGCCAAGTAACTGGATGGACACCCGCTGCTTGAATGATCGACTAGCCTATATGATATGCAAGTCCTAGGGTCTAGGTGTGATGCAGTGATCTTGGTTAACTTTAATTATATGCCTAGTCTAAGTAGAACCTTCCCCTAACTGTTTTGAGAAACAATCCTCAAAGTAAGTTGTGAAATGGAAGCCAATGGGAAGCAGGCAGTGGTCTAATTAACGATACCTCCCCCTGTGTTCCACTCACCTAGTGCCTCTCGCACTGCAGAGACTGTGGCTCTAACCGACTGCAGGGTCATTGTCTTAACTACTAGGAAGAGTTGAATCTCTCAAGCTAGTTTGAAAAGGGTTGCTCTAAGAGTCTATCAACCTAGCTTATGCTAGGAGGTGAATTCTTAATGCAGGCTAGATCCTAGAATACGTGTGTAAGATGATGAGTGAAATTATCTTGAATTAAGATTGCTTATGTTAATCAAGTACTAAATGTGAATTATCTTAAAGCAAAAATAGTTAACAATCTTGAGATAACAATCTTTAACAAGATAAACGCTGAAAGATACAAGTGGAAACTTCAACTAGAGATCACCCACAAGATGCTTAACCAATTCAAAGAAAACTAAACCATTTATCCAGTAATGATTATCCACAAGATGTAAATGCCAATATTTAAAAAATGTTCAATACCAGTTAGGCTAATCTAAACACCATTTTTAAGATAACCAATGAAAAGCTTAGATATCAAGTGCTTAAGATAATTAACCCAGATGCCAAAGACTTAGAGCAATGATTCAATTATATGCCAAACACAATTATGCCAGTTAGATTTCAAGTATTAGATCAACTTATACCAATTACAACATTAGATCATTAGAGCTTAACTGTAGGAGTGCCTTAGGTGCCAAATTCAAAAAAAATTGCAAACTTATAATCAAGACACATAAATGTTAGATCTCAACAATCAAATCAGCAGTAGTACTTCAGAAAATTTTAGCACTTATTAGTGTTTTGACGGCAGGAGAAAAGTCACTCTGGATTACAGAATTTGTCCAACACATGAAGCATAAAACTTTCTAATGACCAGCAAGTGTAAATCTAAGAGTTTAGCTTACTTTATGATGATGTATTCAACGATATTTCAGATCTGTAATAAGTTATTATGACAGTAAGTAAACTACAAATCAACAAGCTAGTAATGCTAAAGAGTCAAAGACAAGGCTCAGAACACCCAAAAATAGGAAAATTTCACTGAAACTGAAAATTTTAGGTTTTTTACCCTTTTTAAGTGTATGCTTCAGAAATTCAAAATCTAAAATCTTTAGTTATGCAGTAAATTCCAGCAAGTGAAAAAACAGATCTAGGGTGCCCAAGTGGCCAAAATTTAGGAAACTGGAAATTTTTCCATTTTAAACAATTTAGACCAATTTGCATGTGGTTTTAGGGCCTAATTATAACTGTTTTAACTTCTGTAATAAAATAGAGAGAAAACAAGGATTTAGATTCTAGAGGTCAAACCCTAGGCCATAGGCCTTGTAGATGCACTTGCCCAAGTGGCCCAAAATTTCAGAATGAAGATGCCACCTGAAAATGAACATTTTGGAGACCAAACACCTGCAAAACCACCAAGGAATCAACACTGAAAATTCTGAGGAGGCTTTAGCGCAACAGAGGGTAGAAATAGGCCAAGAAAAGCCAGTGCTAGGCCAAGGAAGGCCAGGATTGAGGGAAGAGGAGCTTAGGAGGGCAAATTGGGGCACAAAAAAGGAAAGAGGAGGTCGAAAAGAGGCAACGCTAGGGCTCAGAGGCTAGACATTGGAGGAGGAGGAGGCCTCAAGGCTAGACGTTAGGGTTTTTGAGGCAAATTAGGGCCTGAAAGGCCACGACCAACCCAAAGGGCAACCATTAGGGTCAATGGAGGGCAACCATGTGGACTAGGGCCCACAGATAGGCCTTCTAAGGCCTAAAAGCCCTAACATTGGGCTAGGAAAGGGAGGTCGAGATCTCTAGAGGCTACAACTTTCCATAAAGGGCTTAAAAATGTTGATGAAGGGGCTCACTGGGTTGACAAAAGACTAGAGGAGGTTGGATCTAGGCCGGGGAGGCCTGAAAATGAAAGCTCTTGCTTTGAAAACAAAAATCTCTTCCAAATATGAATTTTGCTGCAAATATTCAGTGAATAACCTTGCAAAATTTCCTATAGACTAGATCTTACCCTCAAGGGCCTAGATCTAGCTCTATTTCATCCTGATCTCTTGATCCAACCTGCAAAAAATGAAAATAAAATGCCCAAACCCCAAATACACAACACTTAAAACCCCAAAACCCTAGTTAAAAAAATTACAAACTAGATTTACAAAATTATTTACAAAATCTACAAATATACAAGGCTTTTGAAAATTTTAATTTTGAGAAAAATATTTTTATGGAGTTTTTTCTTTGATGAATGGCTAAAAATACCTTAGAAACCCCAATGTGTGTTATAGCTTTAGCGAAGATTTAATCCACCATACAAATATTTTGGATCCAAGCAACAGTGATTCCCACCCAAGTTTGTGAACTTGGAGGCCAAGGACTAAAGTACCTACAAGCACTAAGTATTTATCTAAAAATAATCTGTTAAATCACATGGGGAATCAAGCCACCTAAGATTAGCCCAAAACTATCAGTAGTATGATTTTAGCTCTATCTAATGGAAAAAGAGATCTTACCAATATTTAGCACAACATAGAGATACCCGTAATTAGCACATACCACAAATCAATAAGCAAGAACACCTTGAATTGCACCCTAAAATCTTTATGATGATAAAAAAATTGTTCCCAGCAAGACAATAGTTACAAATATGCTTCAACAACAATTTTCAAGCCAAAGATCAAGATGCTAGAGACTCAAATGACTCTAATTTATAGATTTATCCTTCAAGTAGAAAAATAACGACTAGTTTCTTTGATCCTTGTCAAAATAATCTTGGTCATTGAAAAATATTTGATTATCTTTTAATCTTGGCCCTTGATTTTTTTTTTTTTTTTGAGGAATTTTCGAATTTATCATTTAATTCATTTTCATTAGCTCAAAATTAATTATTTTGAGCTAATTTCCTAAAAAAATTGACTTTTAAGTTTTACTTAACCACCAAGGTCCAATGACCCATATTTTCTTGAAATATACAATATTCCCTTGGTGGAGGAACTTTAAAAATTGTTTCCTTTAAGACCCACGGATTTTTCCTATTTGACTCTAATTAATTAATTTTCTAGCTTAGGATTTAATTTTAATTTTCCATAAAAATTGAGTAGTTTACATGAGGGGATTTAATTATTTTTCCACCCTCTAATACATAAGATTTTACATTTACAATCCTCAAATGGGGAATATACATTTGGTTAAACCCTCAAGACACGTACCCATCTGCGACACAATATGAACTAGTAGACTAAGTGATTTGTAATAAAATAACTCAGCCAACTAGCTTAAATTATTCCTAGATCACTTTTACATCAGTGTCGACTAAAAACACTAGGACTCACTCAAAATTTTGACAATAAATTTCACCCTAGCTTTGGAGTTTAAGCTGGAGGGAAAAAACTCTTTTGATTAGCCGTGTTTAAAAACACGGGTAATCAGTGAGGTTAAAAAACCTCCTAGCATGAAATTTGTCATCAAAATCATAAGTTTACCAATGTTGTTACATACATTCAAGGTCTTACTAGGATCATTTACATTACATAACTTGCAGAATGGGTTTACATGACATGTAGACTGCTGATAGATGACCCGATCTTGTTGAAACAATTTGGCACTTCTACTTCCTTGGAACTTTGACAAAATGGGTGCAATAGGATTGATATTGTTTGAGGACTAGGAATCCAAGATAAGGATGGTCCTGGTGGAACATACTCTGAGAGAAACTGGGTGGGGTATGTTCCGAGAGAGACAATGATGAGGGTGTCTATAAATCATTGGTCTCGCCAGCATTGTGCTCTGATCTTGTGTAGAGATAGAGTTGTTAGTCAAGGCCTTGCTATGTGACAACGATGGATGATATGATGTTATACAGATTGTTTACCAATCTGATTCTTCTTTTGAGAATTCTTTAGATTGAGAATGTCCAAGTCCCTTGTATGGATTATGAATACCTCCCTAGTTAAGAGGGAGTGTTGAAATATGTAACTAGGTTCAGTCTTCATAGTGACATATGTAATCACGATTTTATGTAATTGATGTAAAGAAGAAAAATATAATTATTTTTGTTATGCTTGAGACATGGGTTTCATGCTCAAGGAAAATTATTTTTGTAGATAAAGCTCCCATTGAGAGCGTCTAGGGCTTGTCATGTAGTCTACAAGTCAAAAGAGTCTTTGTCATGTATGAGAGGCCCTTCTTGGGCATGTTACATATTTATTTAATTCATTGTAAGAGTCAAAAGACCCTCCAAGACCTTATCACAAGTGTACAATCAAGATGGTCCTCAAAGAAAGCAAATTAACCTATCAAAAGGACAAGTTGTCCTAAGGAGGAATACAAGTTGGCTTATTTGCATGGAGAGATATTTTTTGAAGGAGCACTCGGCCTCATTCAAGCACACATTCTCTCTCATAAGAAGTTCAATCAAGGAAAGGAAAAGAAGACTAACAACCAACAAAGGGAGGAGAAGGAAGAGCGAAGTTTTTCTAATTTGTTTTAGCCCACATTCTGTTCACATGTGTGAGGAGACTAGGGCTTATCTCTCTATTGCAACTGCAAATTATAGTCATCACAAGAGGGTCGAAACAAGGCAAGGAAGGAAACTATATTGAAGGTTGGAGTCACAAAGAACCTAGCCCTAGCCAAGCAAAGGAGGAGGGTTGAAGTTTTCCTAATTTGGTCACACATGGGAAAATTGCAGTCACCTACAGGAGGCTGAATGTTGAAGAAAGAGAGTCCGAGAATTTAAGACTTAAGTTGCAGGGTCGAGGGTTAGGGAAGAAGGAAAAATTGCAGCATATTCAAGGAGAAATTGACTTTGACTTGAAGCAAGGATTGACTTGGTCTTGGAAGGATTGTTGGTCAAGGGTCTAGGGCTCGGAATTCATCAATTGAAGATTCCATAAGAAGAAGAATTCTTGTGGGTTTTCCTCTCATGTTGGAGAGGTTTTGGCCCTGGCTGATCGCCTACATCTTGTGTCCTTTGTCTCATTGTTGTTTATGATAGGTAGTTGTTTGATGATAGAGAACATTAATATAATCAATGAAAAGAAGCTAATCAAGTTAAGTAAAATTACATCACAAGCAGTTATCATTGAATGAGAATTCACCTACTCTAGTTGCACTAGATTTCTCAACATCTTTAAGTATTTGAACCATTAATTGAGCCTCTCCTTTGAATGGGCCTAGGAAATCATGTTATACCTTGCCATTGATCCTATCATTCAAGTGATTTTCTCCATACCAAGACTCCTCCCATCACTGAAAGTACGTAAAGAGCAGGGGACATCGACTAAGGTGACAATGAATCCTTGTCCCATTGTTATCACTTGGTCTAGTAGTAGTCCCTTTGGAACCCCTCTAGGACCCCTGCTAGATTGAGCAGTAACCTTTTTGGCTTCGTTGTCGGGGACACGAGACATGTGTCTTGTTGCCCCTATGATATCATTGTTATATCATTCTTGGCGACTCCATTGGAAGAATGATGCCCTAGTTATTCATTGAACTTTAAGGTCAATGCTTTTAGGGTGGAGCAAGCATTTCTCTAGGCATCTCTAAAATCACCTCGGTGACTCCTACATAACTTACATGTATATCTCAATAGGATGTCTTTCTTTGATGATTTTCCCAATTTGGACATCACTAGCATCCCTGGGCACCCTAATCATGTCACGGGGAGGATGGCTCATGGGGTGCCCATGTTTGATGGTGATCCACTCTCTGCAATTGATCATGTAGAAAGATTTATCGCACATACTTCAAAGATGAAAGTGGTCCACCAGAATGTCCTTATACTGTTGTTCATGAGATCCCCACATGGTCATAATTCATGGTTGCATAATCATGAACCTAGGAGCATATCATCTATTGAGGAATTATTTGATGGCTTTCTTAGACATTCTCAAGTATGCCCTACACCAAACATTCAAGAGGAAGCCTTCATCAAGCATCACGATGACCTTGGGAATCTAGTTAATGAATAGTCAGGAGGGTCCTCCTTGGTGTGAAAAATCCTAGTCCAAGGAACCCCTATTGCAGCAAATCTGAATCTACTTCACCTACTTGATTCTTTTTTAGATTACATTCATCAAGTTATTCTTTTGTATATTGAAGCAAATTACTTCTGCAACCTATACTAATTAAATATTTGACCTCATGAAACAAAAAACAGACCAAAGAACAAGATACATAGGACACACTTATTTTTGGACATAATAGTCCCCGAAAAAACCCAATGCAGGAAAAATGGTGCAGCAACTCTGAGGGTTTATTATTATGTAGGAGAAATATCTGAATACAAATCTAGGATGCTCATCTATCAATCCTATATAGAGAAAATACTGGGGGAAAATCTGAGTGAGCTTTACCTCACTTCACCCGGCAAAATTTTAGTTGATTCGACACAAGACTGTCTAACCTCGGCTATTTTTGCATCACCTCTTCTGCCCTCTGCATCAACTTTCCTTGGTGTTCCAGTTGTTCTGATTATTCCCAGCAGTTCAAGAAACTGCCCTCTGCATCAGCTTTCCCGACTATTCTAGTAGTTCCCGACAGTTCCAGCTTCTGCCCTCTTTGTCAACTTTCCCGGCAGTTTCGGTAGTTCCCGACAGTTTCGACTTTTGCGTGACAGGCAACTTTTCTACTCTGCTAGCTCTCTCCGCCTCTCTGTCTGTATTCTCTAGAAAGTCCTTCTCCCGGATTCTCATTGCCCCTCTGCTACAAAATGATCACTTAATTCGAAATCCTTAGCAAACCCTGCCCTAGGAATCGAATTCTTGATCAATTTGTTCTCTCCGTGTGTGTTTCCAAATGAACCCAAGCCTCCATTTTATACCTTTCCTAATGAGTCTTCAACAGCCGATATTAAGTCTCTAATCAACGTCTAACATTAAAACATGACTTGATTCACCTTCTAGATCATTCTCACCCATATTTTGATTAAAACCCATTAATATTTTAATTTTCCTAGGTTTAGACTTAGGAATCCCATTAAAAATATTAATTATTTTTAATAAAATACAATCTAGGTGGAATTTCACCAAAAGGTTTCTGGTTTCTTTAGAACTCGTGTTCTAGCCCCTCGACAAAATTTCAGAGTGAGAGCACATCCGATGCTACCCAAAAATCAACATTCCCTCTTAGCGAGGAATGTGCTCTAGCAATACTTCCCAACAGAAGTATCAAACTGATCCATGGGATCGGTCCTTTGCGTTGCTAATGCTCGGCCTGCTGCTCTTCATCCACTGCACTGCAACAATCTCTATTATTGTCCATGACACTGCCACTGTCGCTCCTGTATCTGTACTGTAGCTCCCTCTCAATATGCTACATCATGCTGCCCATAGCACTGCCACTGCTAACTGTTGCACTGCAACTTAGTTGCTAAGAAGTAAGCAACTGAAAAGCCACCTAAAAGCTGACATGCTGGCCAGTCTGGATGCCCCTTGACGCTGAAGCTACCTCTACTGCTAATCTGTGCTGATCCTTTGATGCTACTACATTGTTTTTGTATTTGCTTTGTGCCTTCCACACTACTACAACACTCCACTGCGCTGCTTCGAACTTTGACGCTCTAGCTCTGCCACTGTTGCTCCATCATCCCTTACACCAATTGACTCCTGTCATTTTGCTACTGTTATTAAGGGTCCTCGTAGTCGTATGTGATCCAAGAGTTTGGGCACCTCAAGAATCTTGCCCACATGTAGTCCTCTTGTTAAAATTGGCAACTAGGGAAAAACTTCATGTGCGTCATCTTATTCATGGCTGATAATATTTTTATTAGATTCCTCTAGTCAAGAGGTGTAGGATTGATATAAAGATCATCCAATTCCGCTAAGTATTCATGGAGATATGAATTTATTTTGATTATGGAATTATTATCAAGCCGACCTACAACTCATGTAGGCTCAGAAGCCCAACAGTCGCATCTATTCAATTTCAAACACCAACGTTGTGTATAAATATAGGACTTTGCCTCATTTGGCATCACTCATCTCATCACATCTCTCTCTCTACTGCGCAAAAAAGAGTCTCTTCTCTACTGCGCAGAAAAGGGTCTCTCTCTCACACATGTGAAGCCGGAAGCTGCCAAAACTGAAGCTGCAATTGTAGAAGTAAGGATTGACCTGTGTGGACTAGAAGATCTCCTCATCTGAATTGCACTGTAGGTTCATTTGAACCTCCTCTGAAAGCCGCAACTTTTAGTGATGGAATCGAGTCAATCTGACAAACGGTTTGCAAGATATAGACTGCCCTAGTTTGAAGCCGGAAACTACCGAAACTGAAGCTGCAACTGTAGAAGTAAAGGTTGACCTGCATGGACTAGAAGATATCTTCATCTGAACTGCGATGTAGGTTCATCTGAACCTCCTCTGAAAGCCGCAACTTTTGGTGGTGGAATCAAGTCAATCCGACGAACAGTTTGCAAGATACCGACTGCCCTAGTTTGAAGCGGGAAGCTGCCGAAACTGAAGCTACAACTGCAGAAGTAAAGATTGACCTGCGTGGACTAGAAGATCTCTTCATCTGAACCGCGCTGTAGGTTCATTTGAACCTCCTCTAGAAGCCACAACTTTTGGTTGTGGAATCATGCTGATCCGACGGTCGATTTGTGAGATATTGTCTGCCCTAGTTTGATGATGAAGCTGCTAATGCTAATGCTGCTTATCTAGGATTTGCTACTGCTGATATGAATCAGATTTATTGTACTATTTCTCTCTGCTGAATTATT
>APFE031161770.1:0-10390 GCA_000404065.3 Pinus taeda | reverse complement strand
TTTTTCCTCTTCCTCAGTGCCACAACTCTACAATTTCTTCCCCAGCCTTTCATATCCCTTCCCTCACCATAAATGAAGACCAATTTGACTTCCCTCATTTCCCTAACTCCCCACCATGAAACTGTGTGTCCTAAAATCTCTCTTCCACACAACTAATTTGACATTCATCCCAACCTCAAATATTCATCCTTTCACATGACACCTCCCTTAGGCGGTGCTCCCAAAATCACTGATCCTTTTGTTGAATTTCAAACTCACGTCTAGTGCAAATCAAACCTATCGTCAATTCATATAGTTCTCCCTACTCACCTAGTTCACTCTAAGATTGAGGCTTGGGATGAAACAATTGGGAGTGAGCTTAATTGTATCTCTTGTTGCCCTAAGTTGAAAATCATGTATAGTCATGAGTCACAAATGATCCATGATTTTTTTTCTTATAGATGCATCAGAATTACATGAAACAGAGCACTTAAAAACCATGGAACATAAGCATATAAAAAGAAGATAAAAGAGACATAATCACACATGAGATCAAGACTTGGATATTTGATTACAGAGTTTGTCCAATTTTGACTACATCTCTGGGCTCTACTCAATAGTGGGGAGGCCTTCATTCATTAAATGTCATGGAAAGAGAGAAGTACAAGTATAATTTTACACAAAACATCCTTATACCTCCAATCTAGAAGATAACTGGAAAATGGAGAGCCCAACTCTAGAAACAAACAGTACAATTGACTTCCTGGCGAAAAATCATGCAAAAATGCTTATCCAAACACCCAATTTGGATAATCAAGCCTTCTGCACCTTCTCAAAACCTCCCTACTGCTCAAGATGAGGTTTTGACCTACTACCAAGGTCAGGGTCTGTTGCAATTTGCTTCTCTGAACTATTCAACCAGTCCCCCCCTCTTTCTACAATGCAGGCAGTCCATTAAATAATTGGGTGGCTACTCCTCAATTCTCGGGGTAGTTCTCAACCGTTGACAAGTATAGCCACGAGTTTGTTTTCAGGCAGAGATTCTTGGGCCCGTGCGGAAACAATCCTTGTCAAATATAGGAAAACTACTATGTTCACAAACTATTTTCACATTTAAACCTCAAACAATAGGATACTACAAAGAATCGGTGCTTCCCCAAACCTAGGGGATTTAATAGATAATCATTGTTAGTGATAGAGGTGTGCATGTTACATTAAGCGATGAATACAAGTCGATAAAGGTAGACCCGTCGGCAATTATAAATTGTAGTGTAATAAATATTGCATCTTGGATCCATTGCAAATTGCAATCGGTGGATAAAACAAAACCCATACATTAGGTGCTCTGTGGACCCACCGGGATTATTAAATATACTGTATAAAATCTCAGGTATGAAACCCCATCACAAATTGGAATCGCTGTGGAACTGAGGTTGGCACTCTATTCTACTTCTCCCGATCTGTGAACTACTATTGCGATATATATCCCACCACAACTAGACTCCACCGGAGCCCATTCGTAAACATTAGATCCCCTCCAATCTGCGATATGTGATATAGCAATCGCAACTGGGATCTTGTCGAGGGACAATTTAGAAACACTTTGCCTTATTGCGATTTGATCGCATCGCAACAATTACTCCCTTGGCCCGATTTTCTTTAAACCGCAGCCTCTTGCTCCTGTGATCTGTGATATGCAAGACCAATGGAAGCCTGCCACCTGGCGCTTCCCCATTCGCTGAACCTTTTGCCACATCATCTCCTCCTGCCACTTGGACAAGTCAAACTTGAACTTTGACTTGCTCTAACTTCTTCATATGAACTTGGATTTGAGTGTCTTTCACACCATTGGAATCAGGGTGATGAACACTACGATCCGATGATAAGTGTATCCGAATCTTTCCATTTTGAGTTTTGAGCCTTTTACCATGCCACTGGTAGTTTTTGAAGATCCACCTAGATTAACAACCCATACTAGATCGAGAAATCACATTTGGGCATACCCTTCTCCCTTGTAACTACCGACTGAATTGTTATTACAATTACAACATCCCTTTCTCGATAGTCACAAGGTCACAATTTAAAAGGTTTGAGATTATGCGACCTGGTTCATGCTGCAACCACATGACCATCCTCCATCACCCCTAGTGACATATTCTCAAGGTCTCATTAGAGAATGTCAACTCCGAAAGCACCCCGCTAGCCCATGCGACTTGTGACTTCCTCCTTTTTTTAATTCACTTAGACTACCCCTAGTTGAATCACATTTGCACACTCATAAGAGTCAATATCTCTTGCGACTTACTCTCTAGTGCGACCTGGAGACCTAATAATTCCTATTGCGACCTATCCTTTTAATATTTTGTGCAACTTGTCTCACCAATTGAGATTTCAACCTTATTACTGATCCAAATTGCGACCAAGATCCACATATATTTTGTGCTTGTGAACCCACAATAATAGTTTATCTATGTTTAATGTTATTTTTATTCATGTTAACGTATTCATCTTGGGATTAAATCTTGAAATTCCAAGTGACATTGATTTGGATTGTATCAACATTTGATCATTCAATGGAGAGATGACACCACTGGTGGTAAAAATTTCTTGCAAAGGTTTGGGTAGGAGTTATGCTAGAGTAGGAAGTAGTATCAAAGGAGTTGTTGACAACCCACACATTCTACCAATTAATGGAAACATTTCTTGCAATATCAACAAGAAGACAAAGTTGACTTGGTGGAAAATTTACTCGTTTTCCACCCAAGACATCCCTGAAGACAAAGAAGATTTCAAGGTATGTATCAATATCAAAAGATCTCAGTTGCATAAAGTAGTTGCATACCCACTAGTGTTTCCTTGTGTTGAAACCATAGATTAGTTATTGCAACGTGCAAATGAGGATCATTTGGAAATCATGAGGCATGATGGAGATATTTTAGCATCTTTGACTACTGCCAACATTACTACTTATTACAAGCTACCTAAACGAGAAGAATCTTTCAACACTAGATGGCTGATAACTTTTAATGAAACCGCCAAAGATGCCAAAGAAATATTGAAATTATGGTGGTAGGAAACCACTAAGTTTAGGGCTAGGGCATACCAAATCTATAAGACATAAGGCTTCAAAAAAGTGGATTAGTTGATGGTAGATGTGATGAACAAATTGTATGGGAGAGAAAATATATACTTTCCTTGGGTAATGGGAACCTTTGATTCACACAATAGCCACTAAAGGACCATATTCAATTAGGCGAGTATCCTAGCATCTTCACTCAAGACAAATATTCAAACAACCAAGAACCCAGAGAAAGATAAACCATAAGAATTTTACATGGCATCTTATCTTCTTCATTCAATTTGTGCAAAATGTCATTTAGAAGGGTGGGGTTTGAAATGGACCCTAGAAGTATCAGAGCCAATACATATTTACTATAAGAGTTTTTGGAACCTGAGTTACAAAGCTTCATTCTAAACCACTGCAAAATATTTTATTGCTTGTCTATATCAGGAACCCTTCGGTCATGACCCACCTTGTATGTCAGAGTGAGCTCGAAATACCCTCATCAAGGTGGCAGATCGGTTCCTAATTAGTGAAGTAACATATATCAGGGTTTTTGGTGCATACAATCCTCCTCATGCTCTCCCAAGGACAGTGAGAAATAGAGTGCTCTTGTAATAGGTTTTCTACGAGTTGACCATTGGGCTATCTAAGACACTAGAAAAGGGTAAAAAGGGACTGTGGCCTATGTTTCCTTTAAAAATTGGAGCATACTATCTTGAAAATTTCAAATAATCGAAAGCAGAAGATGAGGAAATAAAATGTTTATATTTTGTCAATTTAAGTCTTCGAAAGTATGATTCAAAAGGTGTTGCAACAACACATTGTAAATAAGTTGGAATTGGCTGGTCTTATAGACGTTATAAATGAGATGAAGAATATAAAGTCAATAACTTCCATAATGCTTCTGGGGAATTTGGTCCAAATGAGCAACAAAAATAATTCAAAGTGTAATGTCATGAGGGATCTATTTGTCATAATTCAAAGTGTAATGTCATGAGGGATCATCATTAAAAGGGTAATCATAAGGGGTCAAGTTAAATAGGTATAGTGGTCAAGTTGCATCAAGGTAATCATGAGAAAGATTGTGTTGTCACGCTTTTTCATCTTGGGCACATAATTATAGGTGTTTTGAGTTAGTTTATGTGTCAAATCATGACTGGTCATGACATCAACAAGGGTACAACGACCTGCAGTACAAGTGTTACGCTTTTGTTTTCCAAATTCAAAATTGTGATTATCGCCATAAACTCTGCTCTTGATTATCATGGGAGGTTATTTGCATGGTTATATTCATCTAATATCTCTCCTCTTTATCATTCTCATCAGAAGCTCGGTGTGTGGTCATTCTTATTCGCTGCACAAAGGAGGTAGGGGAGGCACCACACTTTTGCTCCAAGAAGAAGGTTTGAGGTTTGAAGGTTTTCATTTGGCCTAGGAGCATTCTTACAAGTTTAAAACGTTGAATGGGTCATTACATGCCATCTACCCTCAATATGTCAGATGATGGTCGAAGGTAGTATAAGCTTGGAGCGCTACACTTTTACAAAATCACCGTATTTTCACTATATCTCTTAAAACATGCACCCATTTTCCATGAAATTTTTACAGTAGATTATATGGGGGTGATATGAATAAGCCCACTTAATTTGAGGTCAAAATGCTTCATGATTTTCGAGAAACAAGCCACCATAATCTACATCCATTTTTCATTTTCTCGAAATCTGTGAGTCTAATTTGGAGAAGTTTTATGATGATACTAACTTGACATAAAAAAACCAGCTCAATATGTCTTACAATTTAAGAGATATTAAAAAAAATGGCAGTCACTGTCCTTCTCTACTGCATTTTTGGGTGTGGAGAAGAATGTTTGGTATTTTTTATGAAGAAAGGCTTGAGGGAGGTATGTGATATGATCATTTCAGTGTCAGCATCATCATCCAAGTTTGAAGCTTGTATAAAAATATCACTGACCACTCAAACTATTAAAAGGAGGCAGGGGCACTGCATTTCTCACAAACCGGTGGTCAAATCTCTTTCACAAGTGAAAACTTAAGCTTATTTCAATACCCTGGTTTTGAATTGTTACCCAATTACATGCATGAGCTAAGAAAATGACATAAAAACCTGCAAGACACCATTTTCATTATCGGTGCACTTTTTCTTATTTCGTCGTGTTTTCTCCTAATCGTTGTGCTTCCACACAATGCTCCATCTTTTGCACTTGCCTTTGTCGAACTATAAAAATTTTATTTACAGCCTCCAATATAAATATACTCAATCCATTACACTGAATTAAAGCTCCTTTTCATAAATTTGTGTGTTTAAGAACTGTTTGAAAGCCCATTTTCTCGTGTGTTGTGCTTATGGTGTTGCGCCTATCCCTTTGATTTTTCTGCCACCAGTATCAAACATTTGCAAGTTGTTTTAGGGTTTTTCTGAAGAAGGTTTGTGTTTATTAGTTTCTTTTGTATAATTTCTTTCCTAATCATCATCAAAGGTTAATTTGGAGATTCCTTGTCATTACTCTTACACTAGTTGCACAAAACAAGTTTTCCTTAAACCTTAGGCTATTCAATGTTGCAAAACAAGCATCATGTCAACTCTAGAGGAAATAACTAAGAGCCAAGTGCTAAAATAATTGGAAGAGAAAGATAGGGGAAGATTAGACGTATTCTTTGAGGTGGCCAAAATTTGACTGTTGGAAGGGGTGAAGTAACACAATTTTATTTTTTGGCTTTTACCTAAAAAGTATGCTTGGTTATATGGTTGGGGTTCTAGGTGATATTGTTTGGCACAAAGTTCCCCTAATGACCACATCTAGTTAGAACTCTAAAACTATTTTGAAGAAGCATCTTCGTTAAATTTTGTGCTCTAGCTAGCATTAGTGTTTTTTATGTAAAGTTGGGCATTTTGCATTTTTCGTCAAGGGATGATGGAATGGGGCATATAGCATGGTCATTACAGTGTCAACATCATCATTAGTGGTTTCATCTTGTCTACAAACATCCTTTACCACTTAAACTATAAAAATAAGATGGTGTTGTGCTTTTGAGATAGATGTTATGTTTTTTGCTACAAGAGGATTTGTCGGAGTTTGAGATTTTGTATGGTAAAGGAAAGATTCTAAAGGGTAAGGTGTCCATATGCAGGTTTATTTGCAAGTGTTGGAGCTATCAATTAGCTCAGGAACCTACTAGAATCCTCTCAACCATCAAGCATTGCGTTTTTGCGCTGCATTTTTGCAGTTCTGGAAGTTTGGGAGTTTGTGCAGTGCCAGGCATTGCGTCTTGAAACAAAGTTACTTTTGAGCGACTTATGTTAGTCTAAACATGATGTAATTTGTTTTTTAGGTGTTATTAATTGTAATAAAACATTTTCATACTCACAAGCTTGATTTGGGGCTGAGGAATTAATGTAAAGTGTTTAGAAAAGATGTATTTATGCATTCCCTAGTTTTAGGCAGTTATGTGATATATTCTCTAAAAAAAATTCTTGTGTCGGATCTTGATGGTGTTGTGCTTCTTTCATGTTGTAAGTTTGTCTTATGATATTTGCATCTCTTGTATGTATGTCTTCATTCTTGGATGAACTAGAACTTAATTCATAGTTCATCTAAAGGGTGCTCTGACTTAGTTTTACCAAGTGATCTATGTTTTCTTCTTAATACGACATTCAAAATTTATCTCTATTTTGATACTCATTGTGTTGCTTCCATTTTTCTCACACTCACCCTCCTACAATGAATTAATTCCATCACCAAGACTGCCTACCTTGCCCCTGTGGAAAAACCCTTTCTCGCTTCATCTATCACCAGACAAATAATCAATCTTCCATAACTCCATGCCCAATGGAGTTGTCTCCTTTTTTACCAGCAAACCATTGAAAATCAGACATTATTGAACACTATACCTAGCCTAATATAAGATTAGTTGAACAACCTAAGTGAGAGAGCCCTCTTTAAGGCTAGAAAATCTAGATTCTAGCCTAAAAGTGGTTTGTGGTTACCTCTGAATTTCTCTTGTTAGCCTATGGAAATTGCATAGTGCTAACACACATGAGAGAATTCCAACTTTGAAAAAACACCTCAAAGAAATATAAATGACTATGTCAAAAATAAAACAAGGATGGCAACAAAACAAGGAGTGCGACATACTCATTGATCTTCTCAATCCATAGATCACTAAGACAATATGTAAGGAATATGCAAGATGTAGATATTTAAGAACCTACACTTATTTTAAAGTGTAAAGATTTTTTTTTTTTTTTTAAATAACATTTTCCTTTATAATTTTGATGGAGCATTTTTTGAATAATGAAAATTAGTATATATTTTAAAAAGTTAGAAAATTAACTCATAAATTATATAAGGTTGCGTTTTTTTTCCCTCTTTTGATGATTTCAAAAAGCCTTATTTCTTTCCAATAAGAAAAAAACATTTTAAAATGTTTTTTCTTATGGAAAGAAATAAGGCTTTTTGAAATCATCAAAAGAGGGAAAAAAAGGCAACCTTCATTGAAATAGTTGCAAGTTCATACATTTAGGTACATCATTATATAATGTTCCAAAAATTTGGTATTTCACGGTAAAGAACACTAGCATATAAACATATATATCCCAAAAGAAAATCATAGTTTTTGCAAAAAAGAAAGAAAGAAAGATCAAATAGTAGTAAACAAAACAAATATGTCAATTATTTCCAAAGGTCAAGAATATATTTTTGGACCTACTCAACTTTTTTTTTAACCTTGCATGTGCTTTGGTCCAAATCTAGTTGTGTCTCTAGACATGCTCAAGAGATATCAAAGAAAGATATCGTAGATTACAATTTTTTTAAGGAAGAAATAAGTAATTTAAAAAAAAAAATGAGTAATTTTATAATTGAGTTATTGTTATCATCGACGTGATTAAATTCATTGGGTCCCATAGATATACAATTTTTGAAATCCTTATTCTTTTACCAATTCTAAAATTAGTTTAAAGAAAATAACTTTGCAAAATTGTTTAAAGTTGAACCAATATTAGTACACATATGCTTTAAAAAAATGTTAAAATTCATATCTAAAATCCCACTAACTCCTCTCACACGACTAGAACCTTGACCTCCACAATCAAGAAAATCCCAAAAAGGAAGTATGTTTGAATGAAGGCTTCATGAGTGAGGGAGTGATTATTTTCCCTCGATATTTGTTTGATATCTCTTAGTGTGGATAAAAGTTGTTTAATAAGTGCTTTGATTGCTTTATGTTTTGGAATTTTGTAATGTGCAGATAGGTTTTGAGATTTTCTTCCACATATTTTGTCTAAGGATAAGTTGTTAATAAGTATTTTTATTGGTTTTATTTTGGAATTTTGTAATTTGTAAATAGTTTTTGAGATTTTTTTCCACATATTTTGTGTTCAAAGATAAATGTTGTTTTTTCTATTTGGCTTTTTCTTTTATACTTCTTTAGAAAAACACAATAAATGAATAAATGATAGACTGATTCAAATTTAACTTTTTTGTGTTTTAGAATTTTGTAATTTGCTAACAACCTTTGAGATTTTCTTCCACATATTTTGTTTCTAAGGATAAGTATTGTTGTTCCATTTAACTTATTTCCTTCCATATTTTTTTGGACAACGAACAATAAAAGAATAAATGGGAGCACATAAACAAAATATATTTAGGAGGGTGGTTTAGTATCCATATTTTGTTCCTCCATCCGGAGGGAGCCATGGTATCAATACTAACATGTTAATGGGGTGCCATAAATACACTTTAGTGCCACGTATTTGGACTATGAATTTTAAAGTGATTATAATAATTAAATTTGCAGTGTTGGTGAATTGTTTTGATAGATTAATTTTCTCTTTTAAATAAGTTATATTCCATATGAATACCACGAGCCAATACCATGGATTTTCAATACCATGGGTCAATACCATGGATCAATACCATGGGCATTTTTATTTTTATTTGATTTTTATACGGTTATTTTTTATTTTTATTTTTTATTCCTTTCTTTTATTTTGACAAAGTAAATTATTTACATTACATGAAATTTTTTCTTTAATTTTTATTTTTATGTAATTTGATTTAGTCAAAATGCCAAACATTTTGTTACAACATCTCTACTATATTCGGCTTGAAAGCACCTCTTGACAATATAAATTAAATTTAACCCTAAAATTCTATATATAACTTATAATTTATAATAAACCAGGGGTTTTGACAGCCCCTGGTTTTTCCCATGGTATTCTTGAGCCATGGATTTGTCCATGGTATCCTTCTCTAATATAGCCTATTTAAAGACGTAAAATTGCAATGAATTTTTATTGTTATTAGTTTTTGGATTAGTCTCATATGTTTTGGAATAATAAAATTTTCTGTGTGGTTCAGGGACACTCGAGATTGGTGATTGCTACATAAATGATGGAGCTTGCCTTGGTTCAGGGACACTGGAGATTGGATGGATCTTGCCTTGGTTCAGGGACACTAGAGATTGAATGGAGCTTGCCTTGGTTCAGGGACACTAGAGATTGGCGATGAGCTTGCATTGGTCTTGCCTTGGTTTAGGGACACTGGAGATTGGTGATTGCTACGTCAACGATGGAGCTTGGCCCTAGTTTTTCCCATGGTATTCTTAAGCCATGGATTTTTCCATGGCATCCTTCTCTAATGTAGCCTATTTAAAGACATAAAATTCCAATGAATTTTTATTGTTATTAGTTTTTGGATTAGATCTGAATTTGAATTTAAATGGGTATTGACGTTGTGTGGGAAGTATTTTAGATTTCAGAACATATTTGACAATTATTGAAAAATTTTCACCGTCAAATTTGATGTGTGTGTTTTTTTTCACTTACTGGTTCAATGGATACCCTGGTGAGTGGGTTTTTTTTTTCACTTACTGGTTCACGAATACCCTGGTCAGTGGGTTTTTTTTCACTTACTGGTTCACGAATACCCTGGTCAGTTGGATGTGTGTGTGTTTTTTTTCACTTACTGGTTGAGGGATACCCTGGTCAGTGGGTTTTTTTTCACTTACTGGTTCATGGTTCACGGATACCCTGGATACCCTGGTGAGTGGGTTTTTTTTTCACTTACTGGTTCACGAATACCCTGGTCAGTGGGTTTTTTTTCACTTACTGGTTCACGAATACCCTCGTCAGTGGGATGTGTGTGTTTTTTTTTCACTTACTGGTTGAGGGATACCCTGGTCAGTGGGTTTTTTTTCACTTACTGGTTTTTTTTCACTTACTGGTTCATGGTTCACGGATACCCTGGTCAGTGGGTTTTTTTTCACTTACTAGTTCACGGATACCCTGGTCAGTGGGATGTGTGTGTTTTTTTTTCACTTACTGGTT
>APFE031161769.1:145001-188863 GCA_000404065.3 Pinus taeda | reverse complement strand
AACAAATTAAAAAATAAGAATAAAAAGTTCAAATGTATTTTTTTATAAATAAAATACTTTAATTTTCACCTCTATTTATATAGATAATGCTCTTGAAAATAAAGAATATATATATAATTTGGATTATAATCACTTTATACTTTAATTATGAGGGAAATGTGTAATTAGTTTACATGTGGTGTCGGTTATGAAAAAATATTTCAATGTCCAGATTTCATATTTTATTGTAAAGGAGGTTTAGATACATGACGTAGAGAAACATTATAATAACTAAAATTATTTCAATAAATTATATATATATACACAGATAAATAGACAGATTTCTTATCTCTTTTAATTCAAGCCATGAGAGTGATTTGTAATTTCTTTAAGTCTTAAGATGACATGTAACATTTAAGAGTTTAAAAATATGGCTAACAAAACTAATTTAGTGTTAGTATATAAATAGAAATATTTTATCCCATGTTTATATATTTCTTCTATGAACACAAAAACACACACACAAATAAACACAAAATATACTAATAAAGAAACAATTTATCTACGATTTGGATGACGCTTAAGAACAATGGTGGTGTGGTTAGCCATGAGGGTCACGAAGAATGCTAGTGTGGTTTTCCACGTCCACCACTTTGGTGACTGAATTACATGAGGAACATTAATGGAGGGGGTGGCTTGGGCAACCCCATGCAAATTGAAGTTATTAACGAGCATTGTTGGATTGATAAAGGAAGCCATAGGAGGGAGCGACAACACTGGTTAAGTAATTTCCTTATGGAGAATCACCACCGTATGAATGATTGAACATTTGGGTATGTAATTTGGGAAATTGGAGCTTTAAGCACAAGGGATAGTTTTAATTGGTTTAATAATAGTGGTGAATTCCCAACTTTAAGTGAGGGCCTCACAAAGAAAAAGTACCAAGCATATCTATATATTATAGCAAATCTAGATAGCATATCGAGTATCCTAAATAATTAGTACAAGGAGAAACCTCGAGCTTGCATTGATAGAGGAGAGCGGAGGTCTAAGGGTAGTCATCATTTATTAAATTCTTCAAACTTCCTCCACTCCTTGCACATAGAAGGTGGACCTCAATTCCCCCATGGTAATTCACAACTTCTTGAGACACCTCTATCTTGTAGTTTTTTTGTTTCTTAGGGTCTAGTTCAATGGATTTCCTATAATTCCTAGTGATGGTAGTGTGATCTAGCTTATTGCTTGGGTGATTCAGTTTAAATGTGGGATCTAAGGTTAGTTAGCATTTGGTCTTTTGCATTGGGTTAGGATAGTAGTGGTAATAGTCTAAGGTTAGTTAGCATTTGGTCTTGAGCGTTGGGTTAGGATTGTAGTGGTCATAGTCAAACAATACATGTTTTCATTATTTTCCATTTCCAGCTCTTATTTCACTTTTTAACTTAGTTTGGTTGAAAATCCTAGAGTTCATCTCCTCCCAGTCAACTAGGGATTTGAACCTTGGTGTTCCTTTGATAGTATAGTGTGTGTTGGTTAATTTTGGATAGACCACTCTCATATAGTCACCATGCAACATCAGTGCATGAGAAGCCAGAGAAGGCAATGGTGGTTGAGGGCCCAAAAGTCACAATAGTGCCAAACAACAAGCCTAAGAGGTTGCTAAAAAATTAAAATTAGTCATTCCCAATCATATTTGTGGTGATATTAAGACCCTAGAAAACACGATACCTAGAGATAGACATGAACTTTCAGACTCGAAGTTACTAGAGGAATTTGGGTAGATTATTTCAAACCCGAGTGGTACTAGAAGTATGAAAAAATAGTACTTGCAAGCTCTGTTCTTGTATTAGAAGATGAAAACATTGATTGGAAGAATTCTCATGGAAATACAAGTTGATCGATACATTATATTTGTCAACATGGTAGGTGTGAAAAGGAAGCAAAGAAATAAGAGGTTCAAAATGGAAAATATGGGAAATTGCATAGCTCAAATTGAGCACCATGTCCCATGCTTAACCAATTTATCTGCACCCTTGTGGTGGAGTGCAAAATATCTAGCACTAATTACGTCTTTCAACTAATAATTGATTAATGTTTGTTGTTAGTTTCTTGTGGTTTGATGCTTTCATTAATACTCTAGTTATGTTGCAAATGCTACATTTTTTAAAACTTTGAACATGCTATTTTATCTAAAGATGGTAAAAAATACCTTAGACCATGTGGTGTAAATCTGAATGATTGTGTGTGGCTAAACTATGTAGTTAATTTTTGGTTTATGTGAGAAAAAACAATTTAACTTACAAAAAGTAAAAAATAAAAAAAGGATTCATATGAACCATATGGATATTAAATAAAATACTTCATTGTGAACTATGTATGTTTTATATAAATTCAATGAAGATAAAAATATCCTTATCGTTAAAACATTTTATTAGTATGTCATTCCAAATGAAGAGGATTTATAATCCTTTTAAAGATGAGTATGGATTTCACATAAGCTCTCTATATATGCATGTGTTTTCCTGTCACAAAGGCTAGTCGCATATCTATTAAATGTCATAAGGAAATAAATCTCTTGAAGTGTAACCATTGTTTTTCATATTTTAGAAAAAATTCACTTTAATTTCATCCTTTTTACACTAAATAAATATAAGCGGAAAAGGATTATATAGTTCTTACAAATAAAATCATAATTAAATTTAATTACATCAATATAAAATAAATATGTAACCTATAGTTATTATTTAGTAAATCCAATGCATCTTCTGTAAGAAGAGTGAATAATTAAAGGATGTGGTATTTTTAATAGGTCTCTAAGATAAGGTTTTATTATATTTATTTATTGTTTAGTATGGATTATCTTAATATTTTAAAAATATGTAAAATAACATTTATTCTCCGGATAACAAGCTAAAATATGGGTATTGGTTCATTGACATACTTTTATTCTTTGGCCACATGGCTTTCCTACTTCTCATGTCGTAAACCTTTTAACAATCTCTCTTCACATATACAAATTACCATGGAGTTAGTGGAATACAAATCCATTCCATTTCGAGGTGTCTTTGTCGCATGACATTCTAATGATTCCATTTTCTTTCATGTGTATGAGATGAAAACTCATACTGACCAATATCTTCATGTGAAATCTCATCACAACCGAAATCAACAATATATTGACTTTAAGACACTCTTTATTGGGACACTCAAAATTTTTTGACCCTAGTTCTTAGCTCTGCACGAGGATCACCTCACCAATACCTTTTTAAAGAATGATTATTCCTCTTTCAAAATCTATAAAGCTTATATATATACTCTTTCACACCTTCCAAAAGACCCCATTCCCCCTCCCAAAGCCTCCTATCTCTTTCATAGATAAAAGGCACCCTAAATTATATTTCAAAATTGTTAGCTATCAAGAACATTGAAAACCTATTCAAACCTTTCAAAACCCTTACGTAGTAATTAAAAACACTCTAATACATAATTGATCCTATTATTTCTTCCACAGTCTACCTTACTCCTCATTCGTGTGGAAAATAGTATACCTTTCAAAACCCTTACGTAGTAATTCAGAACACCGAAATACATAATTGCTCCTATTATTTCTTCTAGAGTCTACATTACTCCTCATTCGTGTGGAAAATAGTATATTAGCCAAACTGATTGATCTTATGAAACCTCACATAGGGAGCACATAGTAGATCCAATTCAAAATTAGATTCTTAAATTGTCCTTAGAAGAACACTCCTTCAATGCCAACTACCTAGTTAGCTTTGATCAGGCTAAGATCCTAGCCCCTACTCAATTAAAAATCTTTGATCAAGCTAAGATCCTAGCCCCTACTCAATTAAAATCCATCCTTCAGATTCACAAGGCGCTTGAAATTGAGAAGCACCCTAATAACTTCAATATGGCATATGACTACAAATTTAGTCAATCATAGGAACCACTTATTTGTAGGATTAGTCATTGATGCTCTTTTCGTCTATTTTTTTCCTTTATTTGTAAGATTTCTAATTGACTATCTTACCATTATCTTTTTTTTTTTATCTTCAATTGAATATTTTATTTTATCCCCTATTAATAATTTTTAAAATATTTATCTAATCCAACCCCACTTAATTAACTTTCTTTTATTTTATGTGATTTTCGTTTAGTTGTTATTTCTTTAATTATTAAAGATCATGATCCCTCATTTATATTAAAAAGCCAAACAAACACACATCTTCATTGCTGACCCTCCTAATTATAATTATTAACGATTGTAATCTTTATTCATTGTACATTTATTTATTTAACCTTTTAAATCATGTTAATTAATTAATTTTTTATTCAATTCCTTATTAAAATATTTCTAACTTTTAATCAAAAATTACCACCTTACATTTATCCCATTTTTTAGTTTCATTTTTTATTACAAATTATACCCCTCTTAGTTCGATTATTAGTATAATAAATTAAAAATTATAAACTAAATTTTGTAAATTTAATTTACCATCTTTTGAATTCGGGTTATAACTTTGAAAAACATAAGTCTGTGTTAGAAATTCAGTATTCCTTCGTTTCTTGTTCAATTTTCTTTTGATTAAATACCTTTCGTGGTCAAAGATAAATATCCGCTAATTCATTACCCTAATTTGTTTATATATTCTATTTCCTTACCGACATCATTTATTTTAGTCATAGGTAAAAATCTAGAATATTTTAATTTTCTAATGGTTTAAGTGTATATATTTCAATAATTCAATGTTTAATTTTTATTTATTTAATTTTATATTTTAAGTTAATTTATATTTTAATTGAATATATTTATTGTTGTTTTAATTAAATATTTTATTATTTTTATTATTTCCACATTTATTTGTGTTTAATTAGTATTTTTGGTGAAAAATAAAATAGTGAATATTTACTAGTTTGATTTTCAAAATATTCTATTTTAAAAATTTGAACGTTAATATCACTAACTTATTTTTTGGCACCTACTTTATTGATATAATCCTCAAGCACTCTTTTTCCAATTCATTACGTTGTTTTGGTTCTTTGTGATGGGTGGGAAGTCTATCAAAATCATTATACATGATTAATTCCATAAAACTGATAAGCAATATGATGACCAACTCTCGAAACATACACGCTTTGATTTTTGAATGTCTATGGAGAAGAATGCTTGAATGAGACTCTAACGTTTGAGAATTTCGGGGAGAAAATGTGGAAAATAGTGGTTGATCTTACTTTCATAAAGCGATGTTGTGAATCTCAAGTATTTCCCTCCTTTAGTCATATCCATCAATCTCCATGTATAATTGAGATTGACATAACCTTTTGTGGGACTAGTTTCACTCTACTTCGGTAAAAAAATCATTTTATTGCATTTGATCTCTCTCAAAATTTAGATAAAGTATTGAAGCTTCATTTATAACTCTCTCTTACTTTTTCCTTCGAAAATCTAGAATCAATTTGACTCTATGTTTTTTTCCTCTAGATCATCTAGTTTTGAATCATCCACTACTATGTAATTAACAATTTTAATAGTTTACTATATAATCAACCCTCTTGCTTCGACCATTTTATTCTTTCACCAACCCTTCAACCTCATCCTTAATCAATTCTACTGACATTGTTGAGTACTCTATCATTTCTACTTATGATCTTCAAGAGTCTTTCAATATTTCCTAAGATATTAGGGTAGCTACCTGTCATCTCCACTGTGATCCTTCTTCACTTTTGGAAACTCATGGATCTCACTTTTCAGTTCTATATAATTATGGGTTTCCATTTGTAACTTTTCAGTCCATAGATTACACTTTTGAATCCTAAGATGATTTAATCGAAACATCATCATCAGATGCATATCGATTCATTGGGATTTCCCTCAACTATCCTTAGGTTCAACCACTTTCCTTCTCCTTTACTAATCCTATTGATTTTGAGGCTTGTCTACCCATTTCCATTAACTTTATTCTTCCCTTAAAACCCATAATATCCCCTCCTTTATTCAATTCTCTTATATTATGTGACTTAACTCCACAATGGCCTTTAGTTCCTTCGTTTGATACCTACTTTTCTTTTAATTCCTACTCTTTATCCTCTTCATCTTTCACTCTTAAATTTTGTTCATCAAACTCTAACTTGTGAACTAGCTCCAGTTTGGTTCCTTTTGTCCATATTTCACCATATCGAACCTTAATTGATTCTACGATTACCATGTTCAATGAATGTTCTGTAAAGTTGCATGTCTAGGCCTCATTTCCTTCATAGTGCATATATTGATCCAATCAGCTCCTTATCCTCAAATGTTTTCCTTTTCTCCACCTTAATAGCCTCTAATTTTATACTTTCCCTTATGAAATGGCTCTTAATTCATCTGAGATTTCTCTGCCCCCATCTACTACCTCCCATAATACTTCAAACGATAACCCTAATTTTATCGTACCATTTCTTTCCACTTCCTCTTTTTCATAAAATTATTCTCCTTTGCCTCAACCCTCCTCAAACATTCCCTCTTCCCTTTTCAACCCTTCTCTTGAGCCTATGCCAAATCCTTAATTGAAACCCCAAAACGCTTCATCTTTAAGGCCATTCCTAGTTCCTTTTATAAATCCTAAATTGAAAGATAACACCTCTTCCTCTTTAAATCCACCTTTTGATCCCATGCCAAATACTAAACTAAAATACCACACCTCCACCTTGTCCTTAAACTATGGTTCCATAGTGGTAAATCTATCTTTGCTTCACCATGACCACCCCTCGCCCCAATATAAGGTACTTGAAAAATGATTTAATTATTATCTTTCTCCTAATAAAATCCCCATGGAAGAAATTATGTGCACCATAAAATGGATTACTAAAATTTTACATTCTCATGAGGTGGAAGAGATTAGACAAGAATGTGCAAGATTTTTTAAGTGCGCAAACCCCTCATGACCTAACCTTTCAAAAGTAGGGTACTTGCCACTAATGAACTTAACATTAATCCTAACATCTTAATCTTTAAAGTGGATAAAAGGAATTCCTATATTATAATTAATGCACTTGAATATGAATCCAAACTTCTTTAGCTTCTCTCGTCTTCTTCTTACAAGCTTCTCTCTAAAAGTCTCATACATACCTTTTCATTAAAGTTATAAAATCCTTGTCTATTGATCCTCATACAAGAATGGGTAATTCATCCTCACTAGATTACCAATATAATATATGGTGAGCCAAATATTTTTATAAAAAGTAAGCCCCCTTAAGACTTGTAATGAGTTCCGTTAGAACCCCTCGTCATGCTCTTTCTCAATTACTTGTTGATAAACTACAACCCTTTGTTGGTTCCTCTTATTCCTTTATTAAAGATTCTTCCCAATTAATTCTTAAATCCAATTCAATCAGTATTGACACTAATGACATCATGCTTGGCATTGATGTTATTTCCCTCTATACAAACATTCATGTTCTTTTAAACTTAGATTTGATCTTGAATTTTTTGGACAGTAAAACCCTTAATCTCATTAAAATCTCCCTAAACACTACTTTTCTTCACTTTTAAGGAACTTTTTATGAATAGACTGAATTCATGACAATGGGATCTTCTCTTTCTCTCTCCTTCTCTAAATGATGGTATCTATTCGTTGATGATACTTTGGGTGATTAGCCACATGTGCTTCTTTCTCTTCAATACTTCCTTAACCACCTTAGCAACCTCTCTTCATATATCCAATTTACCATGGATTCATAGGAACAGTCAACTGTTCCATTTCTCAATTTCCTTCTCACTTGGAATTCTAATGGATGACTATCATGTTAGGTGTACGTGAAGAAAATCACACCCATCAATACCTCCATGCAAACTCTCATCAACAATGGGCTCAAAAATCTATTGTCTAAAGGGTCCTCTTTTTTTGAAGGCTTACAATTTTTCATCCCCAACACTTATCCCAGGAGGAAGCTCACCTGACCAATTTGCTTAAAAATAATGGTTATTCATCTTCCCAAATCTATAAATCTGATGGATATGCTTGTTGATAAATCTAAGGGCAACAAGTGTAGGTGATTTCTCTTTTTGATAACTTCTTGTGATGTATTTTCACTTCTTGGATTAGCTTCTTCTTTCACTTGTTTATTATTAGTGTTCTTAGTCATGAGACAACTACCAAACCATAAACAAAAATAAGACAAATGACACAAGATGTAGGCCATCATTCAAGGCCAAAAGCTCTGCAATTTTAGAGGAAAACCTAGAAGAAATATTCTTCATGTAGAATCTTCAATTAACTAATTCCAAGATCTAGATCCTTGATCAAATAACCCCTCCAAGACAAAGTCACAATTATTCTTATTGAGATTGACTTCTAGAAGATTCAACTAAGTTTCTCCCTTATATCATGATTTTTGACCTGAACCTTGATTGTATTTTTTGGATTCTTCTTTCCTAAAAGTTTTTGATCTCTTCAAAAACCCTAGGATAGTACGTGAGAGAAACAAATGGTCAACCTGCTCTTCCATCTTCTTTTCTTGTCTTCACCTTGCATCCTTGGAAACTTGGCTTGAGATGGAGACGTCCTTTTACCCAAAAACTTGACTAGTAATGATAATTGTAACATTATGATTCTACAGCACTAGATGAAATTTTTTCATTTTTGTCATGTGTGAATAGGTGGAGCCAAAGGATCTATATAGTGTCTAGGTTGAGCCAAAGGATTTTTATCATGAATAGTGTCTAGGGCTTTATGTAGTTACCTTCTTTCATCATGCTTTCAAATGATTATCCCATTGATATTTTACTTCTTATACCTACAATATTAATTAACAAGTACCCCTAGCAAAATATGATACCGAAACATTATGTCAAGTTATTTTCATATGGTTTTATGCAATCAAGAGGTAACTATATGGTTTCTTAAGTTCAAACCCTAGATTATACTCTGGTATCATTATTCCATTCTAGAGTTTAACCCATGCCCTAGAAATCTAACAAACCCTAGAAATAATAGGGAAAAAATACCTTCAGATTAGGGTTTCTAAACAGTTGGCTTTATTAAAATATAGACCCATAACTTCAACCCTACTACATATTTTGATGTACTCTTCAAAATAAAAAAGTTATGATACATACCTCATGGATACCTACCTGTAGTGCCTAGTATTTTGGCTACCATGGTTCTTCACAATGTTATTGTACTTGTAATTGATTATTTTCCATATTCATGGTCTTATTTGAATGATTCTTTAGAGATATTTTCATTCTTATGTTGGGGGATTACTTTTCACGTGTTCCTTCAAGGTATAGTATGGCTACTATGGAACTTCTTTGCCACATAATTTCAAACTAGTTAATCTTCTTCTTGTAGATTCTTGATTCCATCATTTACCAAGATGTATAGATGATTATCAAGTCAATTACATTGGAATTTCAACCTTGTTGAGTGATAAATAAATATGTCAACCGTAGTGCCACATAGAGGTTTGAATTTTAATAAATTCATGTCTTGCAATCAGAGATAGGAATATGAGATATCTTAACTATATTTATTAATTGGATAATATGAAGATGCCTAGATACTTGAATCTGGCGTTGCTTCATTAGGATATCCCTTTAGAAAATCTAAACAATCATTTCTTTCAAGGCTCGGATGCTTGATCTTCTTACCAGGGAACTTAGATTGTTTTTAATATTTGAATTATGTTTTTCGCTTCCCGAAATAGTGATTTAATATCCCTCATAAATCACTTTATTATGCCCACAATTTGAATTTATACTTGCTTGGTGAAGGGTAAATATGTTAGTCATAATTTTTTATTCTTTTCTATTTCTTAAGGGACAAATCAAGTCCAATATAACTTCCTTACTATTTTAAGAGAAAACCTTGAGAATTTTTTTAACTTCCTTACTATTTTAAGACAAAACCTTGAGAATTTTTTTTCCAAACTTTCATCTTGAGCTTGGTCCTTACTTATTATTGAATATTGAATATTCCTTTTGTCTCACTCATTTTTCTTTGATACAATTTTTTATTCCTCTCTTCAAGTTTCTTTAACTTGATTTGATGCCTTAGCTCTTATACAATTTTGAGAAATCTAGGGGAAATAAGTCTAGCTGATTTCTCTTCTTTGATAACTGCTTCTGATGTTTTTCACTTCTTATAGGAGCTTCTTCTTTCACATTTTTGTTATTTGTATTCTTATTTATTAAACAACAACCAAAGCATAAATACCTATATGAAAAATGACACAAGATGTAATTTATCATCTAGTTCAAAAACCCCTCCAATTTTTGAGGAAAGCGTGCAGGATATCTTCTTCTCATCTAATCTTCAATTGAAAAATTCGAAGTTCTAGACCCTTAATGAAATGATTAATCGAAGACCAAGTCACAATTCTTCTTATAGAGCTTTACTTCTAGAAAATAAAACTCAAGTTTCTTTGTTACATCATCAGTTCAAAGGATAACCTTCACTGTAAATTTCAACTTCTTCTTTCCTACAACTTTTTAATCTCTTCAGAAACCCTACGATAGTACGTGATAGAAAAATATTACCAAATACCTCTTCCATATTCTTCGCTTTTCTTCACCTTGCATCCTTGGCAACTTGCCTTGAGAATGAGACTTCCTTTTACCCAAAAACACAGTTATTGATGATAATGGTAACTTCGTGATTCTGTTACAATAGATGAAATTATGTCATTCTCACACATGTGAATAGGTTGAGCCCAAAACATAATCCAAACATTTTTATATTTCTCCTCTTCTCAGCAAATTATTTCAGCGTCCTTTTGTTCTTTTGTTTCCTTCTTCATAGAATTTCTTCTTGACGACAGAGGATTCCCTATCCACAGTGTACACGTATAAATAATTTTTCCCAAAAATATTGTCCTCAACAGATGTCTTTTCTTCCACACTTTTTCTTCTATTTTCTTTGCTAATTTAAAGTTCTTAGCTTTGATTATTAAGTGTAATATATACCCTAGGAAATGAGGTCAAGCTCTCCTTTTATAGTTTTCATGTCACTGTCTTTTGTGCTAAATTATCATTGTCATGAGGCTGACTCGTACCTTACATTTAGACTTGGTCTTGGAGGATCATTTGAATCTATTTGAATCAAACAAAATCTTCTATGCAATATGTAACATGCCAAAATGGATCTTCAATATATGAAAATGACTCAATGACCTATCTGGAGAGCTCACAAAGGGAGCCTAACCTACACAATAAAATTCCTTGAGCACGAAACCCATGGGTGAGCAAAAAAACTACTATAATATATATATTATAGATATATATATTATTTACATCAGTTATATAAAATCACAATTACATATGTCGTTATGAAGACCAAACCTAGTTACATATTTCAACACTCCCTCATAATTAAGGAGGAATTCATAATCCATCCAAGGTACTTAGACATTCTCAATATCAAGAATTCTCATAAGAAGAGTCAAATTGGTAACTGGTCTGCTTAGCATCATACCATTCAGAATTATCATAGAGAAAGGCCTTGACTAACTGCTCTATCTCTCCACAATATCAGAGAAGCATGATCTCAAGTGTAATGATTTATAGACACCCCTCATTATTGCCTCTCTTGGAGCATAGTCCACCTCAATTCTATTAGAGTATGTTCCACCAGGACTATTCTTATCTTGGATTCACATTCCTACAATAATATTGTTCCTTAACAACTACTCTTATCTTATATTCCCTAGCACATCCTCAAAGATTATTGGATGCTAGATGGTTACTTAGTCCTTCATTATTTCTTCCCAAGTGAGGACAAGAGTGATGTGTCTATATCTCCCTCTTAATTAGGTAGGATATTCCCATTCTAATGAAGAAATTATACCCATTCCTATAAAAGGAAAGTACCGAAGCTCCCTCTTAACCAAGGAATTTTCCAAGTCCCCTCTTGACTAGGGACTTGCTTCCAGCAACTCTCTAGGAGGAGATCATGGGACAACCAACTTCTTATAGGACTCCCTCTTTTAATATCATGAATTTCATCATTTTTATGTAGCCTACATCCTTTTGGGACTTCTTCATAGGGAACATACCATCCATTACTTTCGTCCATGAATTATGTTAGACATTTAATCATTATTTCATCAAAAAGTGATTCATTAGTCCATATTTCGCCTTCATTTTTTTGTACCTGCTTCATGTCTTGATTTATTTCAAGGTCTTTCATCCTATCACATGAATATGAGTTATAAATCACTTGTACTATCCTTCCCCTTGTAGCTGTGCATAAGTCCATCCAAATATTGTTCAAAAATAGAAAATGAACATTAAATAAAAATTACGTTTGTAATGGTCTTTCATCATGATCTCTCTTTGTTTGCATCAACATCATGCATACATATTGATACTTTTCAAAAAATATATACAATGTCCAGCGTCTCCTTCCTTTTTAGACTTCATCACGATGCTCATATATTTCCCATGGAGATATCATAGTTAAATCATTTTTGTTCTTGGATGGTTATTTCCTTCTCCATAGTTTCATTATTCATGAAACATTCCTTTCCCTTTCTTCACGTATTACTTTCGAGGAAGTCCCAATCATACTTCCTTGAATTTTTTAACCACCTCATATTACCTCTGAGGACATACTAAGCTGATTTCATCTAGTTACTATGTGATCCATACCTTCATGCATCCTTTTAATGAAAGATATTATTTTCCTTTGTTCATGCCCACGAGATAGAGTATGGATTCTTTGTATCAATTATATAATGAACTAACTTGACTACTTGAACATATGCATACATACCTCTTTTATTCTTCTGATAAGCTTTACTTCCTTCAATAGCTTCTTGTCCTTGATTCAGAGTGGTCCAATCATCTTTGAGATGCTACATTCCCTTATAATCATACCATCATTCGTCCAAATAGTGAATCCCATTCAAAGTGGTATTCTTAGTGAGACACTTGCTTCTTGAAACTAATGAAGATTCCTATGAAGGATCTTGAACATCCTTACCCTATGAATGCTCCTTTCTAATAATATATGATCAGATCTATACTAGATGACTTGCTAATAATGAGGTCACCAAGACCTACATTTTCCTATGATGACTACTACAAGTATGTATACCTTTACTTCAACTATGACATGAGCTCTTTCTTACCATGGTGACTGCTTAATAAGTTGCATTCTATTATTCTTCAATCATCACAGAGGTCTTTCATCTTTTATTTTTCTTGTTGTCCATCTATATCATGAATAGTCTCTAATGGTCCATATAGTTCCCTTCTTTCGTCATGGTTTTCAAAGGATCAACCAGTCCATCTTTTAATTATTGTACATGTAATACTCATTAACAGGTACCCCAAGCAAAAAACGATACAAAAACATGATGTCAAGTTAATTTTCTAGGGTTTTAAGCAATCAAGAGGTCATTTTAGGGCTTGTTAAGTTCAAACCGTAGAGAATACACATTTCTCTTAATTTCATTCCAAAGTTTATACCATGCCCTAGATAATATAACAAACACTACATATGATAGTGAACAAATACCTTAAGATTAGGGTTTCTAAATACTAGGGTTTTCTTAAAATAGACACCCATAACTTCAACCCTACTACATCTTATGATGGAGCCTTGAAAATAAAAAATATCATACATATCTCATGGATACCTACCTGTAGTGCTTAGTATTTTTGCTTCCCTCGTTCTTCACAGTGATATTGTACTTGTCATTAATTATTTACCACTTTCTTCATCTTCTTTTACTGAGTCTTTAGAGATATTTTTGTTCTTCTAATGCGACCTGCTTCTTCACAATGTGTTCCTTCAAGGTATAGTATGACCTCTATGGAACTTCTTTGTCACAAAATTTCAAAGTAGAGATTCTTCTGCCTATACATTCTCGGTTCCATCATTTACCAAAGTGTATAGATGATTATCAGGGCAATTTGACTGGAATTTTGGCCTTCTTGATTGATAAATACATGTTACTGATTGGAATTTGCACTCTCAATGCCACAAAGAGGTTTGAATTTTCAAAAATTTGGGTCTTCGAATCAGATATAGGAACATGATATACCTTGACTACCTTTATTAATTGGAGATTATAAAGATGCCAAGATACTTAACTCTAAATTTTCTTCAGCAGGATAACCATTTAGAAAATGTAAACAATCCTTTCTTTCAAGGCTCAGATGTTTGATCTTCTTACTAGGGGACATAAAAAAATTTGAATGTTTGAGTTATGCTTTCTACTTCTTGAAACAATGATTTAATATTCCTCATAAATCACTTCACTATGCCCGGAGTTTGGATTTCTACTTGCTTGGTGAACTGTAAATATTATAGCCAGAACGTTTTGTTATCTTCTATTTCTTGAGGAGAAATAAATTCATTGTAATTTTCTTGCTATTTTGAGATCATACCTTAAGAAGTTTGTGCCCTTGCTTTCATCTTGCACTTGGTCCTTAGGTATTTTTGAAGATTCAATGTTCCTTTTCATGCCTTGATTTTTTTTTGATACCCTTTTTTATGCCTCTCTTCAAGTTGGTTTTACTTTATTTGATGCCTTAGCTCTGATATCATGTTGAGAAATATAGGGGAAACAAGTGTAGGTGATTTCTCTTATTTGATAACTACTTGTGATGTATTTTTACTTCATTGATTAACTTCTTATTTCACTTTTTTATTATTAATTTTGTTATTCATCAGAAAACTAATAAACCATAAAGAGAAATGATACAAAGGACATAAGATGTAGGAGATCATCTAGGGCCAGTAAGTCTCCAATTTTAGAGGAAAACCCATGAGAAATATTCTTCTTAGAGAATGTTTAGTTGAAAAATTCTAAGAACTAGACCCTTAACCTAATGACCTCTCCATGACCAAGTCACAATTATTCTTGTAGGGCTTGACTTATAACAAAATCAACTCAAGCATCTCCCTTGCATCATCCATTCGGACCAAAACCTTGATTGTAACTTCCAACTTCTTCTTTCATACAACTTTTTGATCTCTTCAGAGACCCTAGGATAATATGTGATAGAAAAACAGGGTCAACTTCCTCTTCCATATTATTTGATTGTGTTCACCTTTCATCCTTGGAAACCCAACTTGAGTAGGAGAGTTCCTTTTACCCAAAAATTTAGCTATTGATGATAAGTCTAACTTCATGATTTTGCTATAGTAGATGGCATTTTGTCATTTTCACACATATCAATAGCTTGAACCAAAAGAATAGTAAAAAAACATTTTTATCTTTCTCCTCTTCTTAGATAATTATTCTAGCTTCCTTTTACTCTTTTCTTTATTCTTGATCAAATTTCTTCTTGATGATAGATGATACCCTAACCATAGTTTGAATGTATAAATATTATTTCCCAAAAGCATAGTCCTAACCATATTCCTTTTCTTCCTACCTTGTCCTCCTCTTTTATTCGCTAATTTCAGAGTTGTTATTTTTGTTTCTTGAGTGCAGTCGATACCCTAACAAATGAGGCCCAACTCTCCTTTTATAGTCTCCATATCACCACCTTTGGAGTTGACTTGTTGATGTCGTGAGGCTGACTTGTAGCTTCAATTCCAACTTGGCCTTGAAGATTCATTCGAAACTATTTGACTGAAACAAAATATTCAATGCAATATGCAACATGCCCAAACAGGTATTTGATACTTGGCAATGACTCAATTGACTTTATGTGTCAATGACCAATCCTAAGAGTTCACAATGAGATATTGACCTACAAAATAACATTCCTTGAGAATGAAACCCATGCCTCAAGCATAATAGAATATTTTATTTTCTTTACATCAATTACATAAAATCATGATTACATATGTCATTATGAAGACCGAAGCTAGTTACATATTTTAACAATGCTCATTCACAGCCTCCCAAATACCCGGTTACTCTCCAAGAGCTGTCCTACCCATTCCATATATAAAGACTTTTACAGATTATATTTGAAAATTATTATCTAGAAAGAACATCAAAAATCTATTTAGAACTTATAAAACTCTCAAGTAGTTATTCAAATATAGTATTGAAAAAATGAATCCTATGCCTAGTCTGAGAGTCTGTCTTATTCCTTGTTCATTTAGAAAATCTTATATTGGCCAAAAACAACATAAACTTTGAAATGGTAACTATAAACTCAAAATGGGACCTATAGCCAAAAACCCACAAAATATTGAAAACAATCCAAAAAACAAAATTATATTCTAGAACTATGTTTTTTTCAGTGTTAATTTTCAGCATATTTAAAAAATGGCAATAAAACCAATTTTTTTGTCCAAAGTAAATGAAATAAAAAAAGAAATGTTTTTGATAGAGTAACATTACTCTTTCCATGCATAATTTCAACATTTTTTAGTAATGATGATAAATATAAAATAATGGGATCTGAAACACATTAAAATTTCATTAGTTTTCATCCATGTTGTTAAACATATAATAATGTGAAACTAAAGATCGATAAAATTCTAATTGTTTTCAACCATAACATTAAATATATAAAAAAGATGGAATTTTATGAACAAATTACATGACTAAATCAATTAGAATGTCAATACTTCTAGATTGAATGAAAAATAAATTATATCTCTAAGTGATTTTTGTATTGTGTATATTCTAAACAATAAAACTCATCATAATTAAAACATATAATCCAATATACATAAAAATTACTCATAACTTCATTTAATAAAAACTTTTATTTCATCACTTCTAATCTCATAGTCCATAGGATTAGAACTAAGTGGAAACTCTGAGTGTCTATTCATTGAAATTCTTTATCAAGCTCTTCATCACTCCTACTCTGATAGTCCATAGGATTAAGACTAGCTGGAAACTGTGACTCTTTATTTATTTGAAATTCTTCATCCTGCCCTTCACCAGTGCTGCTCCCATACTCATTATGATTACAATGAAGCATAATATTTGACTCTTTATTCGTAGTGAAATAATTTTCGTTGTATTCATCAATATTAATAGAGTTGTTACACGATGAAGATGTTGATTCTTCACAAAGTGAAACTTCACTATTAGAAGAATCCATGGATTAGAAACAGAAGAGGTTGAATGATATAAATGCACTCTATCCTAATGATAATATATAAGTTAAAGAATGGAAATTTCCCTCCAAAGTTTCCCTCAAAAAAATTTTGCTGAAAGTTTTCCGTCCAAAAATTTTGTTTCATGTATTTCCCTCCAAAATTTTCTTCTAGCAATTCATTGAAAATTTAACTAAAATGAAACCAAATATTTTACCAAAATTAATATTTTACTTAAACTATATAACATTTACTAGACAATTGAATATATTTTTTTTTACTTTTATTATATCTTCTATCACACATTTAAAATAAATTACTCTATCGCGATAACAAGATTTATATGTTAAGTTTGTCTAAAACAAAAATAATACCGCATTCACCATGTGGAAAAACAATTCCATAATTTCCGCTATTCCTTAGATCATGTCAAGACTCTTCAAGGTTTTGTTAAAAGACTTGGAGGGATTTCCTAAAGCACCTACCTTGTTATTGACAATAAATTCAATGACAAAATATCACATTTGAAAGGTTAGTTTCCCTTTTGCTAAGTGCAGGTCTTAAACTCTGATAGGCTTAAGATTAGTTATGTGTTAGTTAGGTTGTTTTTTTCATGCAAAATACCACACACAAAAAACATGTTGTAGTAAAAAAAAATTAACTTCTTATTAACGAAATTTAGTTTCCTTTTACAAATTGAAAACTGACATGAGCGAGGCTTAACTGATAGCCTATCGGTAGGTAAGAGGCAAATACTTCAGTAGTGGGTGTGGTGGGCCCAGTCATGAGCTTCCCTATTATGGGCATGCCTTATTGGGGCAGAATGGCCCCCTGGCCTACCAGGGGGTCGCTTTGACCCAAGCGGTTGCACCGTCCCATAGGCAGTAACTATGGGTGGGTGCAACCGGTCGTGGGTGTGCCGGCCTGTAGGATGATAACGTGCTTGACAATGGTATGAAAACATGATGGGCACGCTTGAATGTGAGCAAGAGCAACCATGCATGGTACGAAAATGTGCAACATGTTTTTGTGTTGCAGGTACAAACACCCATGGCCAGGTGTGCCCAACCATGGGCTTGACTGCCCATAAGACGACATCATGTAGAACAACACTGTGTCGTGGGTGGTTACACCAACGTTCAAGCACACTCACCCACATGAAATGAATGTCGGCGAGTGCGCTAGGTCATCGACTTGCTAGCCCTCGGCAAAACGCAAAATGGCCCATGCGGCAAAACAGGGGGCCAATTCTCAGAATCAGCCCAAGGGGGCGATTCCAAGAATATTCGTTGGAATGTTAGGGGGGAGATTCTAGGAATCACCCCCTAGCACACCTAGGGCTTGATTTTGAGAATTGGCTCCCTGAACTGATGGGGGGATCTTTCCTAGAGTTGGTCCTCGCACAGACCAGGCGGTTGTTTTATGTTTTTCCCTGGGGCAAGTAGGGAATGTTTTGGCGGGAAATGACACTAAGGGACAATGACTCCCTAGCAGGTGGCTTGCTAAGGGCCCAAGGATAAATGAAAAAATAAATAATTTTTTCTAAGGAATTGATTTATTTTTTGGTCCCTGTATTAACCTAACATCCAACTTGTCAAGGGGGTCGATGTCCATGTTTCTAGTCTTTTTTCATTTTTAGATTTTGTTTATTTTTGTTTGTTTACTTAAGCTATTATTTTTTTTGTAATTTACTACCAAACTGAATTCAATATAATAAAATAATATCTTTTACATGATTTCCTTGAGTCTTCTTGCAAGCCTTTCTCTTTATTTAGAAAATTATAATTCTTTGAAAACACAATAATTTATCCAATATCATAGTGAGACTGGCCGCTGGGTAGTTCCTAAAATGCCATGGATGGAAAGGATCTGCCATATTTGTGAGAATAAAAGCATCGAAAATGAAAACTACTTCCTCTTAGAGTGCCCTGCATACAACCACATTAGATCTCAATTTCACAACCTTTGTTACAATACTGACCTTTCTAGCCTTTTACAATGCCAAAATTATAGTGAACTCGGGAGGCTTCTCTCCAAGCTTTTTGAGCATCGGAATAAAATCTTCAATCAAAATAAATAATTTGTCTTTTTAGGTCCGATAGATCATTATTTGGTCTCAGCGGACGTTAACAACCATCATCATCATCATCATTACTATAAGATTAATAATTGTGTCCGCATTAAAGCTCTTCCATTTTAATTTTAGAACAAGAGAAATGGTGATGATGTAAATAACATGGAGTTGGAAATATCTACTTTCTTAATGAGTTATCCTTCCTAACACAATATCTTTGTATTCTCTCAATATAGGGCTTGCTTAAAATAATCTAATGCCTAAATACAAGTTCCCTCCTCTATAAAATGAGTTCAATTTAGAATAAATATTTATAAAATTAAAAATAAAATAAAAATTATATGTTTTTTTCTTCTTTTTTCTTTAATTATAAATAATAATAATAACACTCTTTCCATATTACTTCATTAACCTATTAGTATGTTTAACGTAAGGATTTGCATGACAACTGGAGTTCTTGGAAAATATTATTAATATTTAATCAATTAATAATATTTACTTTAAAAGAAATGATCATCTAAAATGGAGTAGATGTTCTATGTGTCCATCCCTCGACAACTAGTGTTTCACTAGAGACAATTGGAATTTTATTTGCATGTGTGGTGAGCTAGTGTCGGATCCTTAGTTATCATAGAACACTCTTTCTTGTATATTTTATTCATTGTTTGTGATTGTATGAGACCCCTTGGTTTTACTAAGTTGTGTTCTCTGTATTTTGCAGTGAAACACTTGTCCTTGTTAGAATCTCGTTTCGAGGTGTTGTGAGATATTGAAGCTTTAATTCTCTATTTGTAGGTAGTGTGAGACCCAAGGAATTGTTTAGTTACATTCTCTACACTTTGAAGATAGACCTACTAGTCCATGCTATATGTGGTCCTCTATGGGTGCCTTTATTATAATTGCTTTTCCACAATCTGAGCCCCAATTAAATTTTTGAAGAAGGAGAAACAATACCCTTCTTTCAATATGGGGCTTCTATCCTAATTAGAAGAAAAGGTGGTGGTCTAGAAGGAAAAAGGGTTAATGAGAAGGTTCATGGGTTTGCGGCTAAGTTCTGAATATTTTGAAGATTGGGTCCTTTACAAATGTGAAAATCATGAATCTTAAAGCATTTTCCATGTTGGAAATGGATATTTTGTATTTCTCTTTGAAAATTAAGAAGATATAGATTCACATCCTTAGTTCATGGGCACAAAGGGCTTGTTTATCACTCATTGGTGTCTAGAATTGAATCCTATGATGGGAATATCATCCACACTTATGTAGATATGATTTCTATTTATGCAACTCCTTTGTTGAGGTGAAGGCATTTTTAGGGAAATTGGAGGTAAAATGGGCAGATTTATATCCTATGATTTGGATCATGGGAAAAATTATTCATCTCCTTAAATATGTTTGGGAATGGTTTTTGTCAAAAGGAATTGCTAGAAAATTTAACTAAATCTGGATGGTAGGTCTCATCTCAAATTCATGGACTAAAAATATGTTACTTTTAAATGAAATATTTTATCACTTGACTAGAAAGAATTTGGTTGTCTCAACTTTTAACCTAGTGTAACTATTTCATACCACTTGGACTCGAAGTTCTCCCTCCCAATTTGCACTCTCAATGCCACATAGAGGTTTGAATTTTCAGAAATTTGGGTCTTCGAATCAGAGATATGAACATGATATACCTTGACTACCTTTGTTAATTGGAGATTATAAAGATGCCAAGGTACTTAACTCTAAATTTTCTTCAGCAGGATAGCCCTTTAGAAAATGTAAACAATCCTTTCTTTCAAGGCTCAAATGTTTGATCTTCTTACTAGGGGACATAAAGAATTTTGAATGTTTGAGTTATGCTTTCTACTTCTTGAAACAATGATTTAATATCCCTCATAAATCACTTCACTATGCACAGAGTTTGGATTTCTACTTGCTTGGTGAACTGTAAATATTATAGCCAGAACGTTTTGTTATGTTCTATTTCTTGAGGGAGAAATAAATTCATTGTAATTTTCTTGGTATTTTCAGATCATACCTTAAGAAGTTTGTGCCCATGATTTCATCTTGAACTTGGTCCTTAGGTATTCTTGAATATTCAATGTTCCTTTTCATGCCTTGATTTTTGTTTCATACCCTTTTTTATGCCTCTCTTCAAGTTGATTTTACTTTATTTGATGCCTTAGCTATGATATCATGTTGAGAAATATAGGGGAAACAAGTGTAGGTGATTTCTCTTATTTGATAACTACTTGTGATGTATTTTTACTTCATTGAGTAACTTATTATTTCACTTGTTTATTATTAATTTTGTTATTCATCAGAAAACTAATAAACCGTAAAGCGAAATGATACAAAGGACATAAGATGAAGGTGACCATCTAGGGCCAGTAAGTCTCCAATTTTACAGGAAAACCCATGACAAATATTCTTCTTAGAGAATGTTTAGTTGAAAAATTCCAAGAACTAGAACCTTAACCAAATGAACCCTCCATGACCAAGTCATAATTATTCTTGGAGGGCTCAACTTATAACAAAATCAACTCAAGCATCTCCCTTGCATCATCTGTTCGGACCTAAACCTTGATTGTAACTTCCAACTTATTCTTTCATACAACTTTTTGATATCTTCAGAGACCCTAGGATAATACGTGATAGAAAAATAGGGTCAACTTCCTCTTCCATCTTATTTGATTGTGTTCACCTTTCATCCTTGGAAACTCAACTTGAGTAGGAGAGTTCCTTTTACCCAAAAATTTAGCTATTGATGATAACTCTAACTTCATGATTTTGCTATAGTAGATGGTATTTTGTCATTTTCACACATATCAATAGGTTGAACTAAAAGAATAGTAAAAAAACATTTTTATCTTTCTCCTCTTCTGAGATAATTATTCTAGCTCCCTTTTACTCTTTTCTTTATTCTTGATCGAATTTCTTCTTGATGATAGATGATGCCCTAACCACATTTTGAATGTATAAATATTCTTTCCCAAAAGCATAGTCCTAACCATATTCCTTTTCTTCATACCTTATCCTCCACTTTTACTCACTAATTTCAGAGTTGTTATTTTTGTTTCTTGAGTGTAGTCGATTCCCTAACAAATGAGGCCCAACTCTCCTTTTATAGTCTCCATATCACCGCCTTCTGAGCTGACTTGTTCATGTCCTGAGGCTGACTTGTAGCTTCGATTCCAAATTGGCCTTGGAGATTCATTTGAAACTATTTGACTGAAACAAAATATTCAATGATATACACAACATGCCCAAATGGGTATTTAATACATGGAAATGACTCAATTGACTTTATGAGTCAATGACCAATCCTAAGAGTTCACAATGAGATATTGACCTACAAAGTACAATTGCTTGAGAATGAAACCCATGCCTCAAGCATAACAAAATATTTTATTTTATTTACATCAATTACATAAAATCATGATTACATATGTCATTATGAATACCGAAGCTAGTTACATATTTTAACAATGCTCATCCACACCCTCCCAAATACCCGGTTACTCTCCAAGAGCTGTCCTACCCATTCCATATATAAAGCCTTTTACAGATTATATTTGAAAATTATTATCTAGAAAGAACATCAAAAACCTATTTAGAACTTACAAAACTCTCAAGCAGTTATTCAAATATAGTATTGAAAAAATGAATCCTATGCCTAGTCCGAGAGTCTGTCTTATTCCTTATTCATTTAGAAAATATTATATTGGCCAAAAACAACATAAACTTTGAAATGGGAACTCTAAACTCAAAATGGGACCTATAGCCAAAAACCCAAAAAAATATTGAAAATAATCCAAAAAACAAAATTATATTCTAGAACTATGTTTTTTTTAGTCTTAATTTTCAACATATTTAAAAAATGGCAGTAAAACAAATTTTTTTGTCCAAAGTAAATGAAAGAAACAAAGCAATGATTTTGATAGAATAACATTATTCTTTCCATGTATAATTTCAACATTTTTTAGTAATGATAATAAAGATAAAATAATGGGATCTGAAACACATTAAAATTTCATTAGTTTTCATCCATGTTAAACATATAATAATGTGAAACTAAAGATCGATAAAATTCTAATTGTTTTCAACCATAACATTAAATATATAAAAAAATGGAATGTTATGAACAGATTACATGAATAAATTAATTAGAATGTCAATACTTCTAGATTGAATAAAACATAAATTATGCCTCTAAGTGATTTTTGTATTGTGTATATTATAAACAATAAAACTCATCCTAATTAAAACATATAATCCAACATACATAGGATTAGAACTAAGTGGAAACTCTGAGTGTCTATTCATTGAAATTCTTCATCAAGCTCTTCATCACTCCTACTCTCATAGTCCATAGGATTAGGACTAGCTAGAAACCGTGACTCTTTATTTATTTGAAATTCTTCATCCTCCCCTTCACCAGTGTTGCTCCCATGGTCCTTACAATTACAACGATGTGGAATATTTGACTCTCTATTCGTAGTGAAATAATTTTCGTTGTATTCATCAATATGAATAGAGTTGTTACACGATGAAGATGTTGATGCTTCACAAAGCGAAACTTCACTATTAGAAGAATCCATGGATTTGAAATAGAAGAGGTTGAATGATATAAATGCACTCTATCCTAATGATAATATATAACTTAAAGAATGGAAATTTCTCTGCAAAGTTTCCCTCAAAAAAATTTTGCTGAACATTTTCTGTCCAAAAATTTCGTTTCATGTATTTCCATCCAAAATTTTCTTCCAGCAATTCGTTGACAATTTAACTTAAATTTTCTCTTGAATTAAACTTTAACTAAAATTAAACTAAATATTCTACCTAAATTAATATTTTACTTAAACTATATAGCATTTACTAGACGATTGAATATATTTTTTTTAACTTTTATTATATCTTCTATCACACATTTAAAATAAATTACTCTATCGCGATAACAAGATTTATATGTTCAGTTTCTCTAAAACAAAAATAATACCACATTCACCATGTGGAAAAACAATTCCATAATTTCAGCTATTCCTCACAACATGTCAAGACTTTTCAAGGTTTTGTTAAAATACTTGGACGGATTTTCTAAAGCCCCTACCTTGTTATTGACAATAAATTCAATGAGAAAATATCACATTTGAAAGGTTAGTTTCCCTTTTGCTAAGTGCAGGTCTTAAACTCTGATAGGCTTAAGATTAGTTATGTGTTATTTAGGTTGTTATTTTCATGCAAAATACCACACACAAAAAACACGTTGTAGTAAAAAAAAATTAACTTCTTATTAAGGAAACATAGTTTCCTTTTACAAATTGAAAACTGACATGAGAGAGGCTTACCTGATAGCCTATCGGTAGGTAAGAGGCATCTATGTCAGTAGTGGGTGTGGTGGGCCGAGTCATGAGCTTCCTTATTGTGGGCGTGCCTTCTTGGGGCAGAATGGCCCCCTGGCCTACCAAGGGGTCGCTTTGAACCAAGCGGTTGCACCCTCCCATAGGATGTAACTATGGGTGGGTGCGACCGGTCGTGGGTCTGCCCTCCTGTAGGATGATAACGTGCCTAACAATCATACGAAAATGTGCTGGGCATGCTCGAATGTGAGCAAGAGAAACCATGCATGGTACGACAACGTGCAACATGTTTTTTTGTTGCAGGTACAAACACCCATGGCCAGGTGTGCCCAACCATGGGCTTGTCTACCCACAACACGACATCGTGTAGAACAACACTGTGTCGTGGGTGGGTGCACCAACAGTTAAGCACGCTCACTCACATGAAATGAATGTGGGCGAGTGTGCCAGGTCATCGACTTGCGAGCCCTCGGCAAAACGCAAAATAGCCCTTATGGCAAAACAGGGGGCCAATTCTCAGAATCAGCCCAAGGGGGCGATTCCAAGAATATTCATTGGAATGTCAGGGGGGATATTCTAGGAATCACCCTCCTAGCACACCTAGGGGTTGATTATGAGAATTGGCTCCCTGAACTATCCGGGGGATGTTTCGTAGAGTTGGTCCTCGCACAGACCAGGGGGTTGTTTTATGTTTTTCCCTGGGACGGGTAGGGCAATGTTTTGGCATGAAATGGCACTAAGGAACAATGACTCCCTAGCAGGTTGCTTGCTATGGGCCGAAGGAGAAATGGAAAAATAAATATTTTTTTTCTAAGGAATTGATTTATTTTTTGGTCCCTATATTAACATAACATCCAACTTGTCATGGGGGTCGATGTCCATGTTTCTAGTCTTTTTTCATTTTTAGATTTTGTTTATTTTTGTTCGTTTATTTAATCTATTTTTTTTTTGTAATTTACTACCAAACTGACTTCAATATAATAAAATAATATCTTTTACATGATTTCCTTGAGTCTTCTCGCAAGCCTTTCTATTTATTTAGAAAAATAGAAATCTTTGACAACACAATAATTTATCCAATATCATATATTACTATAAGGTTAATAATTTTGTCCACAACAAAGCTCTTCCATTTTAATTTTAGAACAAGAGAAATGGTGATGATGTAAATAACATGGAGTTGGAAACATCTACTTTCTTAATGAGTTATCCTTCCTAACACAATATCTTTGTATTCTCTCAATATAGGGCTTGCTTAAAATAATCTAATGCTAAAATACAAGTTCCCTCCTCTATGAAATGAGTTCAGTTTAGAATAGATATTTATAAAATTAAAAATAAAATAAAAATTATATGTTTTTTTCTTCTTTTTTCTTTGAAATTATAAATAATAATAATAACACTCTTTCCATATTACTTCATTAACCTATAAGTATGTTTAAAGTAAGGATTTGCATGATGACTAGAGTTCTTGGGAAATATTATTAATATTTAATCAATTAATAATATGTACTTTAAAAGAAATGATCATCTAAAATGGAGCAGATGTGCTATGTATCCATCCCTTGACAAATAGTGTTTCCCTAGAGACAATTGGAATTTTATTTGCTTGTGTGGTGAGCTAGTGTAGGATCCTTAGTTATCATAGAAAACTCTTTTTTGCATATTTTCTTCATTGTTTGTCATTGTATGAGACCCCTTGGTTTTACTAAGTTGTGTTCACTGTATTCTGCAGTGAAACACTTGTCGTTGTTAGAATCTCGTTTCGAGGTGTTGTGAGATATTGAAGCTTTAATTCTCTATTTGTAGGTAGTGTGAGACACAAGAAATTGTTTAGTTACATTCTCTACACTTTGAAGATAGACCTACTAGTCCATGCTATATGTGGTCCTCTATGGGTGCCTTTATTAGAAATTCTTTTCCACAATCTGAGCCCCAATTAAATTTTTGAAGAAGGAGAAATAATACCGTTCTTTCAGTCCGGGGCTTCTATCCTAATCAGAAGAAAAGGTGGTGGTCTAGAAGGAAAAAAGGTTAATGAGAAGGTTCATGGTTTTGTGGCTAAGTTTTGAATATTTTGAAGATTGGGTCCTTTACAATTGGGAAAATCATGAATCATAAAGCATTTTCCATGTTGGAAATGGGTATTATGTATTTCTCTTTGAAAATGAAGAAGATATAGATTCACATCCTTAGTTCATGGGCACAAAGGGCTTGTTTCTCACTCATTGGTGTCTAGAATTGAATCCTATGATGGGAATATCATCCACACTTATCTAGATCTGATTTCTGTTTATCCAACTCCTTTGTTGAGGTGAAGGCATTTTTAGGGAAATTGGAGGTAAAATGGGCAGATTTATATCCTATGATTTGGATCATGGGAACAATTATTCATGTCCTTAAATATGTTTGAGAATGGTTTTTGTCAAAAGGCATCGCTAGAAAATTTAACTAAATCTGGATGGTAGGTCTCATTTCAAAGTCATGGACTACAAATATGGTACTTTTAAATGAAATATTTTATCACTCGACTAGAAAGAATTTGGTTGTCTCAACTTCTAACCTAGTGTAACTATTTCATACCACTTGGACTGGAAGTTGTCCCTTCCAATTTGAGAGGGCTCTTTCGAAAAACACTTACCAAATTTACTAGAAATAATTCAAACAACATATGATTAACTGTCATCTCTTTTTGTTTATAGGTGAAGAAAAATGTGATGACTACCACCATTGGGCATGGAGTGAAATTAGAACAAATTATGGCCAACAACAATGTTTCATGGAGGTTGAGGTATCTGTAGCTTTGAAACTGATATCAAATTAACATCCACAGTCATACATAGTAAATGAAGGAAATTGGAGCAATTTGGCAAGATTTCCAAGTAATCAAGATACTAAGTAAAACTAGAAACAACATGATAAAAATGCATGAAAGCCATGACATGAATCTGAGTTAAAAAAAAAAGAGTTGCTGCAAATTTTCTATTGAAAAGGATCAAAAGTTTACATAAGGTGAGTTCTTCACATTATTCATCAACCCTTCTTAAAGTTAGTTATGTATAGAGAAAAGTTCTCTTTACATTATCTTGCCACCTCAACAAAATTTGATCCATTATTTAAGAGACCTATTCCTATTTTTCTTCTAACTAATAGAGCCTTCATAGGGATTTTATGTTTTTAAATAGTTAGAATTCAACTAGGACTCTACTAGCTTTAAAACTATAACCACTTTTTGTTGATGAAGTTAATCGAGCCCAATTACATGCTAGATTTGCTGGAGTGTCATTACACCTTTGACTTGTTCATAGATATCAATTAAATTTCTTTTTGTTGGTTGTCTTAATGAGCTGACCATTATGCTCACATGACTATTTGCTCACTTGGCATGCTGAAAAATAAGATTTCAACATGATGAAGTGGACACCCTTTATGATTTGTAATCCATCTAGAGCTTCGATGTCTGATATTCAAAATCTTCAAAAAGACAGAAAAAATAGAGTTTTTATGATTTTGTAGCAAAAAATAAAGTTTTCAATAGTTTTGTAGAAAACTTTGGTAGCAACTTCAAGAAACACCCTTATGCTACTTATTTTTTCTCTCTTCTAGTTCTGAGGTGTTCTTTTATGTTTATAAGCTAAACATAGGACTTTAGAACTATCTTTGATGAATCTTAGACTAGCCTTAACCTCCATGGAAAGCTACAATAGTTTCGTAGCAAATTCTGAGCGTCATTATGGGGAGTTGCTATGAAAGTTCCAAAGTGATGAGTCTTTATAGTTTTAATGATTCTTAATGCCTCCTTATGAATCTGAATATCGTGTTGAATATATATATGGCTGAGTTGACTAATTTAGGTATAGTGAAGACAGAATAAAAAAACTTTACCATATCATGGAGTAGCACTTACTTCTAGAATAATCTTCAGGTTTCTCTTTTTGAGTCAAGTCTCGATCATTTCACTTTGAGTTTCTAGTATTGTGACTTGTCCTTGTAAGCGTTTTCTATTTTTATGTAACCAACTACTGCTTTTATACATGTCCTCCAGCATTATGTGCAAAGGAAGAGTCCTTATCATGTTCTTAGATTTGTCTGTAATTTCATCATAAAAATATATATCTCTTAACACTTAATTTTGGTATTCATAAAACTCAAGGATTGTATTGATAAGTTATTTTCTAGCATCCCTTAATTTTCCTTGTAGAACATCTATTTCACTTTTTTCACGAACATACTCATTCCCTTTCTTTTTATGTGATGGTTTCATTAATAGTTCTATTTTTTCCAATGGTGCTTTAGGTATCCCTTCAACTTGCTATATTGATCTTGTGACAAGTTTCCTTGGCCTAAAAATGAAACCATGTTCTTCTTCAGTAAAGTCTAATTTCTTAGCTCTCTTGTTTTTCTTCTTGGTATCAGTTTGGGCCACTTCTACAGGTTGTTCAACTTGACTTTCTTCAATGTCTATAGCTTCTATAATTTCATTTAAATTGACATTCTTTGTACTCTGTATGCTACTCTATCTTCTGGTCATTCTCCTTTTAATAGTTGTGAAAGTTTCAATTACAGGTTGCTCTGCCACTAGTTGTTGCCACTAGTTGCTGTTCTCCTACAAATTTCTTCTCTTTTATAAGGGCTGTGGATTTAGATTTAGGAGTTACCCTAAAGGGGGTAGCAACATCTAATTCATATCCACTTAAGAATAAAAAGTTAATCCAATCTCTTTTCAATCTATTTAACTCTTCAACATCTAGTACTTTGATAAGACAATGATGAAAAACAGACATACTACTTGTATCTGGTTTAGCTTGAACCTTGTCAGCCATTTTTCCTAGACTTCTTAAGAGATAGAAAGGGATATCTAAGGGTTGTTTACCTATGAAGTAGAGCAACAACCTCAAGTGGTATTGGTAGACCATATGGAACGTTCCTTGACATGTAAAATACTTTTAAATAACTATGAGAAACTTGGAGTCATCCTCCTTCACGCAGGTTCTGGAGATGCCTGCTGTCAGATCATCCTCCTTCAGGTAGGTTCTGGAGATGCCTGTTGTCATATTAATCCATTGATGTTCTTCCTTCAAGAATTCATCAAAATTCTGTAGCTGGAACTTCTAGACTTTAAACCATGCTTTCCTTAACCCTGGGATTTTAGTAGCATGAGCAATGTTGTCTCTAGAGACATTGAAACTTAAGATGAAAACCTTCATGCAAATCCCTATGAAATTGATGGCGAAGTCTTTAGTGATTTGCGCATGAAAACGCCACAATTTTTGGTAAACTCATAGACGTCCCACATTGGCAAATGACTGTATAAAATCCCAATCTACTTTAAGTAGTTTCATAATTGTGGGCTCATAACTTACTACAACACCTCCTTTTTATTGTTTGTTGGTTTCCATTCTTATAAACACGTGTGGAGCTACTTGTGAGCTTCTTCCCCTTCACCTGCAAACCAATTTATGGACACCTAGACATCACTTAAATCACTACTAAACTTGTTTTGACAACGCAAATCCTATTCAATGACATCAATTGTGAACTTATTGATAGCATGAGATGATATAAAGAGGAAAAGGAGAGGTAAGGGTAAATGAAAAGGGAATCCTATTCAATGACATCACTTGTGTACTTTTTGATAGCATGAGGATATATAAATGGGAAAAGGAGAGGTAAGGGTAAATGAAAAGTAGTGAAAGCCACTAGAATAAAGATGTATAATGACTCGGTATAACTTTCACTTCACTAACAATAATTTAAAATAAAATGGTTACATAGCGAGACACGTGTAATGATGGATTGTTTTGCTACAGAAGTCTGAGCGACTTTAGTAGCAAATCTTGGGTTTGCTGAAGTGGAGTTGCTGCAAAAGTTTGTAAAATTGTCATACAAGTCTATTATGAAAGGATAACCTCAAATCAATTGAATTATGACCTATTATTTTTATGAGGACCCTATCAAACACTAAATGTACCCTATGAGAGGTTTCAGATGAACCTAAACATAAAACCCCTATGTATGATGCCTAATCTAACTAAAAATTATTTCTAGGAGTTATCATGGATAACACAATCTATGCCATGCATATGGACACTTTGCAAAAAGAGATGTAAAAGCTTCAATGACTCAAATATCTCGAAAGCCTCCGCTTAATAATGAGCAAGGAGAATGTACACGAGGATTCATTCCCATTAAAAGGAAACATGAGAAGCGGGGAAGTAAAAAGGAAGACATGTAAGGTTGAATCTAGGCATCCACTAATTTCCACAAATAGCTTTGAAGTATTGAACGTTTTAGAGGAAGAAGGTGAGAAAATTGAAGCCCAAGGGGATCAACCAAATTTAATTCCAAAGACTCCTCTTGATTCCAATCATGAAGAAACATATCATGACCCTCCAAGGAAAATTCTTGCGGTAGGGAAGCTTCACCCAAATGTCTCTCCTACATTAAAATATGATGAAACTAATAAGGTGGCTAGGAAGAATTCCTCCTCTTCTCCCCCATCCTATTCAAATGTGGATAAAAAGAAGCATTCCTCCCCACTGACAATAAAAAGCAAGAAATGTCATAGAAGAAAGAACTTTGGTCCTAAATATTGGGGGCCAAGCGATGGGCCTTCTACTAGTAATTTATGGAATGTTTTCGTTTTGCATTCTTTTTGAGCAAACAATTTGTTAAAGTATGCTCGTGTGTCCAATTTTTTAAAGTATGGTCATGTGTTACAATGGGCAAAAATAATGAAATACTTAGTTTTGGAACTTCATCCTCCTTGCTCTTATTGGGAGGAGATTAGTTTCTTAGTTTTTCTTTCTAAATGAGTCATTAATGAAATCTTGTCAAAGGGGCTTAGAAGAATAAGAATACATTGTAACTCATTTCTTGAGTAATTGTTGCATCACTATGGAAATTTTGATATAAATTCTATTATTTTTTGTTAAAAAATTGTTTTTAACAATATTTAATATTAAAAGAAATTTCATTTATATTTATTCTTTTCATTTAGTTTTTAAATAAATTAAAAGTTGATGTTTAAATTAAGGGTAATTTCTTATTCAAACTAGCTAAAATGTAAAACCCTTATTGCAGCAAAATCATTGTTATAAATCTATGCTATTGTATGATCTTAACATTGGATTTATTAAACACTTAAAGAGATTAAAAAATAATTAAGATGCAAAATTTATAAATGTTTGAAGTTTTCAAAGTGAAAGTAAAACCCTTATTGCAGCAAAATCATTGATATAAATCTATGCTATTGTATGATCTTAACACTGGATTTATTAAACACTTAAAGACATTAAAAAATAATTAAGATGCAAACTTTATAAATGTTCGAAGTTTTCAAAGTAAAAGTAGAAGTAAAAGTAAATTTATAATATTTATATCTATAAAAAGTAACATATAAGGGATCAAAATATTCTAAATTAATAAAAGGTAAATATTACAAGTTATTCTAAATTAATAAAAAAATAAATATTAACAAGTTTTTAAGTATTAATTTGTAATAAACATTTAAACTTTTTCCTTACAAAATACATCTATATGAATTTAAGAATAAAATAAATAGATAAGTATATAAATATTATAATTTTCATATATATAAAGATAAAATTTCTTATTTACTTTAAAAAGTATCCAGTGAGCAAATCTAAAGGAACCTCTTTCATAAACTAGACTATGTAAATATGAAATTTCAAAATTATGTAAAATAAGCTAAATTCGATAACAATTTTCAAACTTATCCAAAATAAATAGAGATTTGGTGGATGCGCTCAAAGATCAGCGAAATCTATACTCAAACTCATATTATTGATTAAGAAAATTGAAAGTAACCAATATCATATTAACCATCTAGAATTCCTTAAAGAAAATTCAATTTAAAAGTTGACATTTATATTATTTCAATTTTGGAATTGTTTAAAACAAATCCAGTATAGAAAGACAATTTTTAAAATTGCGTACAATGAATATTCAGTTGAATGTTGAGATTTTATGTTTCATACAAAGTAGGCAAAAATCTCTAATGTGTGACAACAATAGGAATTTGTTGCTATATTAGCTCCATGTTGTTGGGAGAGAGTTAATGCATCCTATATTTGATGTAAGAGGATTTATGGGGCAGTTAGATTCTCTTTGCTATAAACCAGACGTCCATACGGATTGTTGGTAGTGAGAGTTTGTGAGGAAAATATTATTTTGTAATCTCCTCTTTGATAATAAATAATTGCCGATGCCTATGTTTGGTGGACGTAGCCCAGCTTGGTTGGGTGAATCACGTTAATCTGCTGTCTCCTGTGTATGGTTATTTGCTGTGTATATTGTTTATTGGTTTGTTGCACACCTTTTACCTCTAACAAATGCTATCAGAGCAAGTTGGAGGCGTCATGTGAGCATGAGGGTGCTGAGTTTGCATACTTCTACATGGACAAACTACGGATGTGTAGAGGTGAATCGGCCAACAGACCAGAGAACCTGCGTGGAGGTCATTTTTCAATCTGCGTGGAGCTCGTGTTTCCAACCTGCGTGGAGGTAACATAGCAGTGGACCTCACCAGCATGAGCATCAAATATATATTCCACAAAGCAGTGAAAGTGAAATATGTTGGATGCTACTATCACGTCTTCACTATGCATTAACTTTTGAGGTTGGTTGATACCCCATTTACACACTGGTCAATATTCTTGTTCAGCTGTATGGTATGTTGCCTGGAATTTTGTTTTTAAGGGCTACATTGAGCTACGTATGTTGGTATTTTATGTGTATGTTTTTTGGTGCGGTTTGGTGTTGAACACTGTGCGCTCAACAAAAACATATTGTTGTGCATTCAAAACAACCATATTGTTGTGCGCTAAGAAACACCGTGTGGGCATGGCTGTGGGGCCACATATGATTAATATTGTTTGTGTTAAACCATAATTTGCACAGCAACAATTTTTTGTTTTGATGTTTTATTTTATAATTGCAGCTTGGTCCAACAAAAACATTGTTTATTTTTTTTTATAAAAGGCAGTAAGGCATAGACATTTCTTTTGAGATTAACTTCTGTTATTTAAAAGTTGGATTTGGAGATTATTATTTTTGGTTGATACAAGAGGGAAAAAAATCAGAGTGCCCGGTTTGAAATTGAGAATTTTAATGGCAAAAATAATTTTGAGATCTCGAAGGTGAAGATGTACGATCTGCTTGTCCAACATGGTGTGTCAAAGGCGTTGTTGGGAAAATCCAAACAACCTTACAACATCACAGATAATGAGTGGGCCGAGATGGATGACAGAGCAATAAGTGCTATTCGACTGCATCTGGCGGATGATGTCCTGTTTAATATCGAGTGAGACACAATAGTTGTTGGTTTGTGGACGAAACTAGAGAAGCTGTACATGACCAAATCCTTAACCAATAGGATTCTCCTGAAGCAACAGTTGTATAGTTTGCGAATGAAAGAAGGTACATCAATTGCTGATCATTTTAATGCTTTTAATACTCTTTTGGTCCAATTACAAAGAATAGAAGTAAAAATTCAATCCGAGGATAAAGCTATTACATTATTGTGCTCATTGCTGGAGTCATGGGATCATTTTGTTACTTCTATAAGTCTTAGTTCATAAAAAACTATTGAGTCTGATGATGTAGTTGCATATTTATTATCGGAAGAAACAAGGAGAAGGTCGCATTCAGAAACCTCTACATCAGAAGCTATGATGGTTAGAGGTCGTTCGAAAGAAAAATGCTCCAGTAGGCCGAGCGACTCACGTTCCAAGTCGAAAGGGAAGAAGAGTAAGGTAAAGTGTTGGTTTTGTGGCAAATCAGGGCATTTAGAGGAGGACTACTGGAAGCGAAAACAGAAAACTTCTAAAGCAGATTCTTTGACAGAGAAGAAGGAGGAAAATACGACAGATACAGGTTCGGCATCTGGTTCAGGTATGAGTGATGAAGTATTATCATTTAATGTGTTAAATCATGGTAAACATTGGTTGTTAGATTCCAGTGCATCAAACCACATGTATATTCATAAAGAATGGTTTAATACATATAAATCAATTAATGATGGAGTTGTGTACATGGGTAATGATGTAACATGTAATATTGTGGGGATTGGGAATATACAACTACAAATTTTTGATGGGACAACTAAAATATTAACTGATGTGAGACATGTTCCAGATTTAAGGAAAAATTTGATTTCATTAGGAGCACTTGATTCAAATGGATATAAAACTGTAATTCAAGGTGGAGTAATGAAAATTTACAAAGGTATTTTACTAGTTATGAAAGCTAAGAAGGTAGGAAATCTATTTCAGTTAGAAGGAAGCACACGGTCAGATTTTGTGTCTACAGTGTCTGAATATGAAAGTAGTTCCATTCACTTATGGCATCAAAGTTTGGGGCATATAAGTGAAAGAGGGTTGAAAATTTTGGCTGATCACAAGTTACTTCCAAATCTAAAGTTCGGAAAGTTCGATTTTTGTAAGCATTGTCTGTTTGAAAAGCAAAGTAAACAAAAGTTTTAAACATGCAAACATACTAGTAAAGGAATACTTGATTATATCCATTCAGATGTCTGGGGTCTAGCCCCTACAACCTCATATGGTGGTTCGTCATATTTTGTATCATTGATTGATGACTTTTCTAGGAAAGTGTGGGTCTACATGTTGAAAAGGAAGTCTCATATTTTTTCAGTTTTCAAGCAGTTTAGAGCATTGGTAGAAAACAACACTGGTAGAACAATAAAGTGTTGATGAACTGACAATGGTGGTGAGTTTACTTCCAAGGAGTTTGACAGCTATTGCAAGGATGTAGGGATCGAGAGACATAAGACCACGGTTTATACTCCTCAGCAAAATGGAGTTGTTGAACGCATGAATAGGACTCTTCCAGAGAGAGCAAGGAGTATGCTGAGTAATGCTGGGTTGCAAAAGGAGTTGTGGATGGAAGCGGTGGCAACAACTTGTTATGTGATCAACTGATCTCCATCGACGGCCATAAGCTGCACGATTTCTCAAGAGGTATGGAAAGGACACCCTTGTGACTATTCTAAACTCAGAGTGTTTGGTTGTAATGCATATGCTCTAGTGCCTAAACATCAACGAACTAAATTAGATCCAAAGTCTAAAAGGTATATCTTTGTTGGGTATGGTGTTGGAACAAAGGGATATAGATTGTGGGATCCTACTACCCGCAAAATCATCATCAACAGAGATGTAAAGTTTAATGAATCCTCTCTTGTACAGTTAGATGTAGATAGTAGATTGAAACAGGATGATGTATCTGACTTTCAGCACATTCAGTTTGATAGCATTTTTAATGATAGTCATGATGACCATAGTTCAGATACTAGTCATGAACATGTTTCAGAATCAGAATATGAACAGGGTTCAAGTTTAGATCATGAACAGGTCTCAGATACTGATCGGCAAGAAGTTCCTACAGGTTGTAGTTAGCCAATCATGGAAGCACCAGAAACATCCTTAAGGAGGTCAACAAGAATCAAATGGCCACGAGAAGATATGATGATTATGTCACTTCTGTTGCATTTACAGCTAATGACAATGAACCTCTATGTTATCAGGAAGCAATAGAAGGTTCGAAAAGTGACAAGTGGAAAGCAGCCATGAAGGACGAAATGATGGCCTTAAAGAAGAACGACACATGGGATCTGGTGGAGCTTCCGAAAGGCAGGAAAACTGTGGGGTGTAAATGGGTCTTCAAGCTAAATGAGGTGTGAATGATACGGAAGATAGGTACAAAGCGCGGCTGGTTGCAAAAGGGTTTTCTCAGAAAGCCTGCATTGACTTTCATGAGATTTTTTCACCAGTGGTTAAAATAGTTTCAATTAGAATTGTGTTAGCATTAGTGGCTTTGCTTGATTTAGAGTTGCAGTAATTAGATGTTAAGACTGCATTTCTACATGGTGATTTAGATGAGGAAATATATATGGAACAACCGGAAGGGTTTGTTCAGAATCGCAATGAGAAATTTCTTTGCAGGCTCAAGAAGTCATTATATGGCCTGAAGCAGTTGCCTCAGCAGTGGTATAAGAAGTTTGATTCTTTCATGTTGAGTCAGAAATATGTTAGAAGTGAATATGATCATTGTGTTTATTTTAAGCAATTTAAAAATGGCATATTCATTATCTTAGTATTGTATGTTGACGATATGCTTTTAGCAAGCAAAAGCATAGAAGAAATCAATAGGTTGAAGGCTCAGATGGAAACGACATTTGATATGAAAGATCTAGGAGCAGCAAGACAGATTTTGGGCATGGAGATTTTTAGAGACAGGAGCAATGGTAAACTATGGCTATCACAACAGAACTATATTGAGAAAATACTTTTGAGATTTGGTATGAACAATGTGAAGCCTGTGTCAGTCCCTTTAGTTTCCCATTTCAAGATTTCTTTGAGTTTATGTCCTAATATAGATGAAGAAAATGATTATATGTCTCGAATTCCATATGCCAATGTAGTAGGGTGTTTAATGTATGCAATGGTTTGTACTCGACCAGATATTTCACATGCAGTTCGGGTTGTCAGCAGGTATATGGAAAATCCGGGTAAAGAACACTGGTCAGCAGTGAAATGGGTGTTTCGGTATTTGAGAGGCACAAGTAGTTATTCTATCACTTACAATAAGAGTAGTGAATTTATTTGCGGATATGTTGATTATGATTTTGCAGGTGATTTGGATAAGACAAGGTCAACATCAAGGTATGTCTTTACTCTTGCAGGTGGAGCTATGAGCTGGATGTCAAAGCTACAGAACATTGTTGCTTTATCCACTACTGAAGCAGAATACATTGTTGCTTCTCATGCTTGCAAAGAAGAGATTTGGTTGAAAGGTTTGTTTGGTGAATTTTGTAGGTTGCAGGACAACATCAAGTTATTTTGTGACTGTCAAAGTGCAATACATTTGGCTAAGAATCCAGCCTATCATAGTAAATCAAAGCATATACCGGTCAAGTACCATTTTGTAAGACAGGTTATCACTGAAAGGGGAGACTCTCTTGAAAAGGTGCATACAAAGGAGAATTGTGCAGACATGTTCACGAAACCAGTTTTGTTAGAGAAGCTACGTTGGTGTTTGGCTTCTCTTGGCTTGCAGAAAAGATAAAATAATAAAGAAACAGGGCATCAGGCTATTTTTTGTCAAGGTGGGGATTGTTGATATTTTTTGTTTCATACAAAGTAGGCAAAAATCTCTAATGTGTGACAACAATAGGAATTTGTTGCTAGATTAGCTCCAGGTTGTTGGGAGAGAGTTAATGCATCCTATATTTGATGTAAGAGGATTTATGAGATAGTTAGATTCTCTTTGCTATAAATCAGATGTCCATACGGATTGTTGGTAGCGAGAGTTTGTGAGGAAAATATTATTTTGTAATCTCCTGTTTGATAATAAAGAATTGCCGATGCCTATGTTTGGTGGATGTAGCCCAGATTGGTTGGGTGAACCACGTTAATCTTCTGTCTCCTATGCATGGTTATTTGTTGTGGATATTGTTTATTGGTTTGCTGCACACCTTTTGCCTCTAATAGATTGGTTGGGTGAACCACGTTAATCTGCTATCTCCTGTGTATGGTTATTTGCTGTGTATATTGTTTATTGGTTTGTTGCACACCTGTTGCCTCTAACATTGAATACGTTCAACCGCACTGTACAGAGTTCATGGCAATTTTGGGTAATAGAATGGAAGCTCAAATTTTAAATAATGTAATCCAAGAATATAAGATTTTAAAGGATTCAAAGATGCAAAGACATGTCAAGCTCAAGCTCAAGCTCAACATGTTCTGTATTATCAGTTGTATTATGCTGTCGAGAATCTTTGTTTCTGGGCCATTTCACAGAAGGAAAAGCGCCTTTCAGAGACGATACTGAGCTGCATGGCAATCCGATGCCATTTCTGGGCCTTTTCAGAGACGATACTAAGCTCGACACCAATTCGATGTCATTTCTGGCCCTTTTTACAGTTGATAGAGAAATTGACGAAAATTCTTCGTGAAGGTTGGGCGGCCACTGCTCGAAGGGAGGCCAATAATTTGATAGGTCCACTCTTTGCAGCTCAAACTTGTGATAAAGTCTGCGGTTGAAAGTCTGCTACTGCACTACAACAGGAGGATACTAAAATTTGTCTGTTGGTGGGCTATTCAATTTTCTTGTAGTTTAGCTCATTTCTATGGGCCTTCTGATGGCCTCCCAGTGCCTTAGAATTGTAGAACTTTTTCGAGCAATAGCAGCAACGAAAGATGCGGGCTTTAGGGCCCTGGGTTGTGCTTGAGCTCTTCGAAGCACAACACGCTATCTTTGGTACCTCCTGATGACCTTGATTGTTTGCACGGGTTTCGCCTGCTAAATATGATGTTGTTGGGTGTTCGTGAAGGCTGAAATTAGTGTATTGTAGGGTTAGATCCACCCTAAATAGTCTGGCCTTATTCCTCTTTTGATCGCCCTCGGAAGCCATGGATCCTCTGAATGTTTCTATATGTAGCACCAAGTGAAAACCTAGCGTCTGCTTTGAGGCCCTCATAAGCTCGCTTATTTATACAGACATAAGTCAACACACAAACTATTGGAGACTTTTAATATGGTCCGTCTACATTTCTCGAAATCTGAGGAGACCGAAAATTAACCATAGAGATGATAGTTCGAGTGTGTTGATATGGGAATCAAGTCTATTTTTCATTTTTTTTTATATTTTTTTATTTTATATTTATATTATATTATATTATAGGAGTATTTCATTTTAATTTCACTTTAAAAATATCAAACACAAATTTAATGATTAACTTATAATCAAATTATGATGATGATGGTGGTTAACTAAGGTTGGTCTATCCGACCTAAAGAAACAAATTATTTATTTTGATTTAAGATTTTATTTCTATGCTCAAAAAGCTTGGAGAGAAGCCTTGTGAGGTCACTCTATAGTTTTGACATTGTAATTTTATTACCATCATTACTAAGTAATACAAGTAAATTTAAATGAAATTTTCTTTTTATTTTATATATGTTTATTATAAGTAAGTAATAAGCCAGAAAATATTTTTATTTTATTTTATTTTGTAAATTTCAATTATTTTAATCCCAAAAAAATATGAGAGAATAATTCAATTATCCAATTTATAATTTAATTTATAAATTATAAATATTATTAAATAACTAAAATAATTTATTTAAATTTGAACGTTTTATAAATCATTCTTTTTAGTTAGTATAGAATAAATTATAGTAAATTTAGGGTGGCCAATAATTTATTATATTATTTATTATAATTATCTATAGTAATTTTAAAAACAAAATCAATATATTAAGTATTTTTTTAGTATATTTAATATTGAGACATAATATAGATTGGTTAATGTTTTTTTTTAAGTATGTTAGTTTGGGTAAAAAATGGGGTTAATTTATGGTTTCAAAAATCATGACCCAAGTGCATATAAGTCATCGTAGTAATATTTTTTATTTTAATGTGGTGTACTGTATTTTTAAAATAAATATTATTATTTCAAGTAGTATTCTATAGTTAATGGAAGGGATATTGTCCCCTAAAGTTATATTTAAAAATAATAAAACAAAATTGATATTAACAACTTAAAAGATAGTAATAAAAGGTTTAAATGTCTTTTTTTACAAATAAAATACTTCAATTTTCACCTCTATTTTCCACAACTTTATTTACACAGATAATGCCATTGAAAATAAAGAATATATATATAATTTGGCTTATAATTACCTTATACTTTAATTATGAGGGAAATGTGTAAGCAGTTCACATGTGGTGTGCGTTTTTATGCCTGCTATGAAAAAAGTATTTCAATGTCCATATTTCGTATTTTATTGTAAAGGACGTGTAGATACATGACATATAGAAACATTAATAACTAAATATATATATACAAAGAGAGAGAGAGAGAGAGAGATTTCTTATCTCTTTTAATTCAAGACATGAGAGTGATTTGTAATTTCTTTAATTCTTAACATGACATGTAACATTTAAGATTTTAAAAATATGGATAACAAAATTAATTTAGTGTTAGTATATAAATAGAAAGATTTTATCCCATGTTTATATATTTCTTCTATGAACACAAAAACACACACACACACAAATAAACACAAAATATGGTTTGTCCAGAAAGGAAAAGAAAATTTAGTCTGTAAATTCAAGAAAGCACTTTATGGACTGAAACAAGCTAATAAAGAAACAATTTATCCCCGATTTGGATGAGGCTTAAGAACAATGGTGGTGTGGTTATCCATGAGGCTCAAGAAAAATGGTAGTGTGGTTATCCACATCCACCACCACTCTGGTGACTAAATGACATGAGGAGAATTAATGGAGAGGGGTGGCTCGACCAACCCCATGCAAATTGAAGTTATTAAGGAGCATTGGTGGATTGATAAATGAAGCCATAGGAGGGAGCGAGCACATTGGTTAAGTGATTTCCTTATGGATAATCAATCCCTAAGAATGACTGAATACTTGGGTATGTAGTTTGGGAAATTGGAGCTTTAAACAAAAAGGATAGTTTTAATTGGTTCAATAATAGTGATGGCTTCCCAACTTTAAGTCAAGGCCACACAAACCAGAAGTACCAAGCATATCTATATATTATATCAAATCTAAATAGCCATGTCAAGCATCTTAAAAAAAATAGTACAAGGAGAAAGGGAATGAAATCTAGAGCTTGCATTGATAGAGTAGAGCATAGGTCTAAGGGTAGTCATCATTTATGAAATTCTTCAAACTTCCTCCACTCGTTGCACATCTAAGGTGGACCTCAGTTCCCCCTTGGTAATTCACAAATTCTTGAGACACCTCTATCTTGTAGTTGTTTTGTTTGTTAGCGTCTAGTTCAATGGATTTCCTATAATTCCTAGTGATGGTAGTGTGATCTAGCTTATTGCTTGGGTGTTTTTGTTTAATTGTTGGATCTAAGGTTAGTTATCATTTGGTTTTGATTGTTGGGTTAGGATAGTAGCGGTCATAGTCAAACCATACATGCTTTCATTATTTTTCATTTCGAGCTCTTGGTGGACAATCCTAGAGTTCATCTCCTCCGAGTCGACTAGGGATTTGAAGGTTGATGTTCCTTTGATAGTATAATGTGTGTTGGTTAATTTTGGATAGACCACTGTCATGTAGTCATCATGACAAGCCAGAGAAGGCAAGGGTGGTTGAGGGCCCGAAAGTCACAATAGTGCCAAACAACAAGCTTAGGAGGTTGCTAAAGCATTAAAATTAGCCATTCCCAACCATATTTGTGGTGATATTAAAACCCTAGAAAATACGGTAGCTATAGATAGACACACACTTTCAGACCCGAAGTTACTGGAGGAATTTGGGTAGATTATTTCAAACCCCAATCATACTAGGAGTATGAAAAAAAAGTACTTGCAAGCTCTGTTCTTGTATTACAAGATGAAAACATTGATTGGAAGAATTCTAATGGAAAGACAAGTTGATCGATACATTATATTTGTGAACATTGTAGGTGTGAAAAGGAAGAAAAGAAATATGAGGTTCAAAATGGAAAATATCGGAAATTATATAGCTCAAATTGAGCACCATGTCCCTTGCATAACCAATTTATCTTCACCCTTGGGGTTGAGTGCAAAAGATCTAGCACTAATTACCTCTTTCAACTAATAGTTCATTAATGTTTGTTGTTAGTTTCTTGTGGTTTTATGCTTTCATTAATACTCTAGTTATGTTGCAAATGCTACATTTTTTAAAGCTTTGAACATGCTATTTTATATAAAGATGGTAAAAAATACCTTAGACTATGTAGTGTAAATATGAATGATAGTGTGTGGCTAAAGTATGTATTGAATTTTTGGTTTATGTGAGCTAAAACAATTTAACTTACAAAAGATAAAAATAAAAAAAGGATTGATATAAACCATATGGATATTAATTAAAACACATCATTGTGAATTATGTATGTTTTATATAAATTCAATGAAGATAAAAATATTCTTATCGTTAAAACATTTTATTAGTATGTCATTCCAAATGAAGAGGATTTATAATTCTTTTAAAGATGAGTATGGATTTCACATAGGCTCTCTATATGTGCATGTGTTTTTGTGTCACAGAGACTAATCCCATATCTATTAAATGTCATAAGGAAATAAATCTCTTAAAGTGTCAACCATTTTTTTCTTCATATTTCAGAAAAATTTCTCTTTAATTTCATCCTTTTTACACTAAATAAATATAAGATGAAGAGGATTATATAGTGATTACAAATAAAATCATAAAAAAAATTAATTACATCAATATAAAATAAATATCTAAGCTATAGTTATTATTTATTAAATCCAATGCATCTTTTGTAAGAAGAAGAGTGAATAATTAAAGGATGTGGCATTTTTAATAGGTCTCTGAGATAAGGTTTTATTATATTCATTTATTGTTTAGTATGGATTATCTTAATATTTTAAAAATATGTAAAAGAACATTTATTAGCTGTATAACAGGCTAAAATATGGCTATTAGATCATTGACAATACTTTTATTATTTGGCGACATGGCTTTCCTACTTCTCATGTCATAAACATTTTAGCAATCTCTCTCCACATATACAAATTACCATGGAGTTAGTGGAATAGACATCCATTTCGTCTCAAGGTCTATTTGTCATATGACATTCTAATGATTCCATTTCCTTGCAAGTGTATCAGATGAAAACTCACACTAACCAATAGCTTCATGTGAAATCTCATCACAACCCAAATCAAAAATATATTGTCTTTAAGACACTCTTTATTAAGATACTCAAAATTTTTTGACCCTAATTCTTACCTCCTCACAAGGATCACCTCACCAATGCCTTTTTAAAGAATGATTATTCCTCTTTCAAAATATATAAAGCTTATATATATACACTCTTTCACACCTTCGAAAAGACTCCATTCCCCCTCCCAAAGCCTCCTATCTCTTTCATACATACAAGGCACCAAAAATTATATTTCAAAATTCTTAGCTATCAAGAACATTAAAAACCTATTCAATCCTTTCAAAACCCTTACGTAGTTTTTCAGAGCACTAAAATACATAATTGATCCTATTATTTCTCCCAAAGTCTAGCTTATTCCCCACTCATGTGGAAAATAGTATATTTGCCAAATTGATTAGTCTTATGAAACCTCACATAGGGAGCACATAGTGGATCCAAGTCAAAATTAGATTCTAAATTTTTCATTAGAAGATCACTCCTTCAACACCAACTACCTAGTTAGCTTTCATCAAGCTAAGACCCTAGCCCCTACTCAATTAAAATCCATCCTTTGAATTCACAAGGGCTTGAAATTGAGAAGCACCCTAATAACTTCAATATGGTACATGACTACAAATTTAGTGAATCATAGAAACCCCTTATTTGTAGGATTAGTCATTGATGCCCTTTTCGTCCACTTTTTTCCCCTTATTTGTAAGCTTACTAATTTACTATTTTATCATTATCTTTT
>APFE031161769.1:115143-144732 GCA_000404065.3 Pinus taeda | reverse complement strand
TCCTTATTAAAAGATTTTTAACTTTTATTAAACAAATTACCACCTTACATTCATCCCACTCTTTTAGTTTCATTGTTTTACAAATTATACCCCTCTTAGTTTGATTATTTAGTATAATAAATTAAAAATTATAAACTAAATTTTGTAAATTTAATTTACCATCTTTTGAATTAGTGGTTATAAACTTGAAAAACATAGGTGTGTGTTTAAAAATTTAGTATTCCTTCGTTTCTCGTTCAATTTTCTTTTCATTAAATACCTTTCGTGGTCAAAGATAAATATCCCCTAATTCATTACCCTACCCTGTTTATATATTCTATTTTCTTACTGACATTATTTATTTTAGTCATAAGCAAAAATCTAGAATATTTTAATTTTCTAATTGTTTAATTGTATATATTTAATATTCAATATTTAATTATTATCGATTTAATTTTTATATTTAAGAATATATAGTTGTTATTTAATTAAATACTTTTTTTATTATTTTTTATTATTTGCACATTTATTTGTGTTTAATTAGTATTTTTGGTCAAAAATAAAATAGTGAATGTCTACTAGTTTGATTTTCAAAAAAATCTATTTTAAAAATTTGAACATTAATATTATTAATTTATTTTTTGGCACCTACTTTATTGCTATAATCCTCAAGCATTCTTTTTCCAATTCATTAAGATTTGTTTTTGTACTTTTTGATGGGTGGCAAGTCTATCAAAATCATTATACATGATTAGTTCCATAAAATTGACAAGCAATATGATGACCAATTATGGAAACATACACACTTTGATTTTAAATGTCTATGGAAAAGAATTCTTGAATGAGACTCTAAAGTTCGAGAATTTAGAGGAGAAAATGTGGAAAATAGTGGTGGACATTACTTTCTTAAAGCGATGTTGTGAATCTTAAGTATTTCCTTCCTTTAGTCATATCCATCAATCTCGATGTATAATTGACATTGATATGAAAATTTTGTTGGACTAGTTTCTCTCTACTTCAGGGAAAAAAATCATTTTATTGCATTTGATCTCACTCAAAATTTAGATGAAGTATTGAAGCTTCATTTAAAACTATCTGTTACTTTTCCTTCGAAAATCTATAATCAAATTGAGTGTATGTTTTCTTCGTCTACATCATCCAGTTTTGAATCATCCATTGCTAAGTAAATTAACAATTTTAATAGTTTACTGTATAGTCAAAACTCTTTCTTCCACCTTTTTCATTCTTTCACCAACCCTTCAACCTCATCCTTAATTGATTCTACTAACATTTTTCAGTACTGTATCATTTCTACTTATGGTCTTCAAGAGTCTTTGAATTTTACTTATGATATTAGGGTAACTACTTGTGAACTCCAACGTGATCCTTCTTCACTTTTGGAAACTCACAGATCTCACTTCTCAGTTCTATATAATAATGGGTTTTCATTTGTCACTTTACAATCCATAGATTACTCTTTTGAATCCTAAGATGACTTAATCAAAACATCATCATCAGGTGCATATGGATTCACTAGGATTTCCCTCAACTATCCTTAGGTTCAACAACTTTCCTCCTCCTTGACTAATCCTATTGATCTTGAGGCCTTTGTACCCATTTCCATTAACTCTATTCTTCCCTTAAAACACATTATATCCCCTTCTTTATTCAATTCTCTTATACTATGTGAAATAACTCCACAATGGCCTTTAGTTCCTTCATTTGATAACTCTTTTTCTTTTAATTCCTACTCTTTAACATCTTCATCTTTCACTCTTAATTTTTGTTCATCAAACTCTAACTTGTGAACTAGCTCCAGTTTCATTCCTTTTGTCCATATTTCACCATATCAAACCTTAACTGATTCTATGATTACCATGTTCAATGAATCATCTATAAATTTGCATTTCTAGGCCTCATTTCCTTCATAGTGCAATATTGATCCAACCCTCTCCTTATCCTCAAATGTTTTCCTTTTATCCACCTCATCACCTCTAATTTTTATACTTTCCCTTACGAAATGGCTCTTAATTCATTTGAGAGTTCTCTCTCCTCATCTACTTCCTCCCATAATACTTCAAATTCTAATCCTAATTTTATCGTACCCTTTCTTTCCACTTCCTCTTTTTCATAAAATAATTCTGCTTTGCCTCAACCCTCCTCACACCTTCCCTCTCCCCTTTTCAACCCTTCTCCTGATCCTATACCAAATCCTTAATTGAAACCCAAAAACTCTTCCTCTTTAATGCCATTCCTAGTTCCTTTTATAAATCCTGAATTGAAAGATAACACCTCTTCTTCTTTAAATCCATCTATTCATCTCGTGCCAAATACTGAACTAAAATACCACACATCCACTTTGTCCTTAAACTATGCTTCCACAGTGATAAATCTATCCTTGGTTCACCTTGACCACCCGCCCGCCCCAATATAAGGTACTTGAAAAATGATTTAATTATTATATTTCTCCTAATAAAATCCCCATGGAAGACATTATGTGCACCATAAAATCCATTACTAAGAGTTTACATTCTCATGAGGTCGAAGAGATTAGACAAGGATGTGCAAGAATTTTTAGGTATGCAAAACCCTCATGATCTAACCTTTCAAAAGTAGGGTACTTGCCACTAATCAAATTAACATTAATCCTAACATCTTAATCTTTAAAGTGGATAAAAGGAATTCCTATATTATAATGAATGAACCTGAATATGAATCCAAACTTCTTGAGATCCTCTCCTCTTCTTCTTACAAGCTTCTCTCTAAAAATCTCATGCATACCTTTTCATTAAATCTATAAAATTCTTGTCTATTGATCCCCATACAAAAATGCTAATTCATCCTCACTAGGTTACAAATATAATATATGGTGAGCCAAATATTTTTATAAAAAGTAAGCCCCCTTAGGACCTATACTGAGTGCCATTAGAACCCTTAGGCATGCTCTTTCTCAATTACTTGTTGATAAACTACAACCCTTTGTTGGTTTCTGTTATTCCTTTATTAAAGATTCTTCCCAATTAATTCTTAAATCCTATTCAATCAATATTGACCCTAATGACATCATGCTTAGCATTGATATTATTTTCCTCTATACAAACATACATGTTCTTGAAAACTTATATTTGATCTTGAATTTTTTGGACACCAAAACCGTTAATCTCATTAAAATCTACCTAAATACTACTTTATTTCAGTTTTAAGGAACTTTTTATGGATAGACTGAATTCATGACAATGGGATCTTCTCTTTGTCTCTCTTTCTCTAAATGATGGTATCGATTTTTTTATGATACTTTTGGTGATTAGCCACATGTGCTTCTTTCTCACCAATACTTCCTTAACCACCTTAACAACCTCTCTTAACATCTCCAATTTATCATGGATTTAGAGGAACACTCAACCATTCCATTTCTTAATTTGCTTCTCACTTGGAATTCTAATGGATTGCTTTCTTGTCAGTTGTACGTGAAGAAAATCATGCCCACCAATACCTCCATGCAAACTCTCATCAACAATGGGCTCAAAAATCTATTGTCTTAAAGGCCCTATTTTTTTGAAGGCTTAGATTTTTTAATCCCCAAGTTTTATCCCTAGAGTAATCTCACCTCACCAATTCCCTTAAAAATAATGGTTATTCCTCCTCCCAAATCTATAAATCTTATGGATATGCTTGTTGACAAATCTAGGGGCAGCAAGTGTAGGTGATTTCTCTTTTTGATAACTTCTTGTGATGTATTTGACTTCTTAGATTATCTTCTTCTTTCAGTTGTTTATTATTAGTGTTATTATTCATCAAACAACTACCAAACCATAAATAATTATAAGACAAATGACACATGTAGGCCATCATTCAAGGCCAAAAGCTCTCCAATCTTAGAGGAAAACTTAGAGGAAATATTCTTCTTGTAGAATCTTTTAGTGTCAACCTTTGCAGCCTTCCTTCAGTGATCAAACATGCTCTTACAAAGTGATTTTAACGTGTCAAGGTCAAATTTTGTCATTTCAGTAAGTCTTCAAGCAAAATTTGGTCACTAGGCATTAGGTCTAGGGTTTGATTTCACTCTTTTCAAAATTGTCCAAATGTCGGTCCATGTCACCATTCAGATGAGTGTACCATTATTCATAGGGTTTTCATCATCATGTCAAGCTCCATTGGGTCATTTTACAGCTTGTTCATGGTTCAGTTGTGCCTAGGTAAGGTCCATTTCCCTCTCCTAGGGTTTTGGAGGTAATTTCTCTTCGATGGTCAAATCATTGGAAAAACCTGTATCCTGATGTTCATACACCTTCCCCTATCATTAATGTACCTTATTAAACACTTCCCATCACTGATATTCCCCAAATTCCTCATTTTTGCACAAACCCTAGTCTCTTGCCACAACTAGGCAATTTACTAGGCTAGGCCTGTGTTTTGCCCTTTTGAGCCCCTTCCCCTCACTCAATCCCTAACATTCCACCTTCCCCTACTTCCTAACATCTCTCCCTACTTTCAAAAATTTCCCCAGGAATTTAGAAGCCCCTTATCCCCTTCATTTCGCTTCATTTCAACAAAATTCCTTGTTTCACACATCGGAATAAGTTTCACTCAAAAGATGTTTCAGAGCAATAAAAGATGAATTGTGTAAAACGAAGAGAGGTTTTTATCCACAACAGGCCAAGGAATAAAGACCTCCTTCATTTTTTACACAGGTGTCATGGTTTTAGAGAAATGTCAAAAATACAATCGCCCTAGGAGAATTGAATCACCTCTGAAGTGACTTTGGGAAAATCAAGTTTTCTCCTAGTTTGGTTGGCCAAATAACTTTCTTGATGAGTCAAACAATAACTAGATAAAAATATCATTCCATGAGCTCAATTTGGAATTGAGCAAGGCATTCAAAAGTTGACTGCAACAGCACTCTGCCTTGAGGCAGCCTCCTTTGGCACATTTTGATCAGTCTTGGGAGATTTAATTTTTGACAAGGCAAATAAACTCCAAATTGAAAAATTCCAGCTGTAGTAGAAGCTAGACTCAGAGACCTTTTCGACGAGCTATCCTGTGCCTGATTCGAACACCAGGAAGGCCTCCAAACGCCTCTTACAAAATGCACTATGTGTTGGGTCTGTGCGCTGCTCATACAAGGTGTGCGCTGCACATTGGGCCTTACTCGCTAGTGTAAATTAACAAAGGCGCTGCACATATAGAGGTGTTCTATGCATTGGGTTTGTGCACTATGCACTGGGTTACAACACCATGTAAACTTTGTTCATGTGACCAGATCATACCAGATCCACTCCAAAACTTGCAAGTAGGAATTTCATTGCTGCTCAGTCGATGTTTGAAGTGTGTTTCAAGATGGGAAATTTGATGTATTGGGTCTTGAAAAATGAAACCCTATGTTCATGGAAAAATCATTCCTTAAGGTTTTTTTAAAGACATGTGGGTGGCTTCGTGAAGATTTTCCCATTCTCCATTGGTGAAATATAGTCCCATACTCATTTGTAAAGTTTTAGCCAACATTGCAAAGGGCGCACATTACACTTTTTGCTCATTTGTCAAATTCCCTTGTGATCAAAGCAGTGACTATTTTATGCCAATCTACTTAAATAGAGCTATTACCACTGTGGCTTCTTTCCTATGATGCTTTGGTACACATGTAACATGTTTAGGTTTTGAGCATACATTGAACTTTTGATTTCACTAAACCTATATCAACATACATATTGCAGACATCTTGTTTTCAAAGCCATGTCAGACACAAATTCAGTTTGTAAGCAGGAGGTAGAGGCTAACCAAGATTTTTGGCTTGAGAGGGTCAACATCCACTTAGAGAGTTTGTTGGCAAAGGCCAATAGAGACAAAGACATGCTCTGTCACATGAAACGTCACTATTGGGCTCACATGCATGTCAACAAAGTAAAAATGAAGATTTTGAAAAGGAGGTTGAGCCAAGCACTAAAACGGCGAAAGAGGTCGGATCCACTTCGATTTTTGGCCGAAGCTTCGCTCGGTGGGCATGATACATGATGGAGGGTCTTCACAGGTTTTTCGGCTATATGAGCAGCGCGTCTGCGCGCTCGCTTTTGATTGGGACACTTGCTGGAGGAAAAATTGGTATTTTTGGGTTTCTCATGGTAAGTTACACATGCTCAGCTATTGCCGAAGCATTTCATCAACATCTGGATGGTCAAAAGGCCGAAAAACACAATGAAAACCACCTTGTTGTCCCCTTTTGCCACAGCAGGAAGTACCTCTGGGAGAATTCAACTTTGAGGGGGGAAATGAGCTCCAAATTGGAAAATTCCAATTGGGTTGGAAAGTAGACATCCATGGCTTTCCAACAAGCTACCGTGAGATCACTTTGGGTGTTGAGAAGTGCCTCAAAATCAGCTGGAAAAGTGTGCTACGCATAGCGATCACGGCACTGCGCATAGAGGATTTTGCCCAATTTTTCCCCCTCCAGCTCAAGAATTCGGCCAGTTTTCACTAGTTTCACTTCTTGATGTGATCTTTCACCCAGCTTGATGTAATTTGATGTGTATGAGGTAACTTGGCACCTTTTTACCTTGTTCTAGATGATTCATTCACAAATTACCAAGAAATTAATGTAATGAATCAATTTCCTCCTTTTTGGAGGCAGGTTGTTTTGGTCACCTAGATTCTTGCTCCATGTTTAGAATTTGTTCAAACTTCTCCTAGAAGGAGGAGCTCGACCACTAGATGTTAGGCAATGAGGTTAGCTTGATCTATATATGTAAATTTTCAGTCAGTAGCAAAGGTTGGTCTCTTGGGAAGATTTCGTCACACTATTGTACATATTTTTCATATTTTGGCTAAGGAAAGATTAGAGATTTTGCAACACCTGTTGGGAGTCTGGTGGCTTTCAGGTCTTGATGGTGTTATCTCTCAGTTATTGTAAGTTTATTCATGTTTACATGGATGCCATTCCTTCTTATTCTTATGAAACTAAATGAATGAGTAAATGAGGTTGAATTCATTGTTTACAATGCTCTTCCTTTAAGTTTGTTTAGTTTTTCATGTGTTCACCAGTTTGGAGAGGATCCATGTTCTCCCTTGCCCTCTTCAGCTCCTTGTTACTCTGATCCATCCATACACCTGATCAAAGGCATCAAGACTACTGCCTACCTCACCCCAACTTGACCTCTGCAAAGATCTGACCTTAATCCCCACACCCAAAATTGGTTTTCCCATTTCTCCAACAAAAAACTCAAAAATATAAATCAAACTTTCCTATCTCTTTACTTGCCTAAAATCAGTATTCCTTATCGGTCATCTCATCCCCTTTGAAAACCTGTTTACCGAGATAGACCCAGAGAGATCCCTCTCCTGTCCTCGTAGGGCTAGCTAGAGGTTGAACTTGGTTTGATGTTGGCTTGAGTTTTGCCTTCCTCAGCCTAAGTCAGATTCAAGCATTAACAAAATCATCAATGAACAAATTCCAAGACCTAGATCCTTGATCAAATAACCCCTCCAAGACCAAGTCACAATTCTTCTTATAGAGATTGACTTCTAGAAAATTCAACTAAGTTTCTCCCTTATATCATGATTTTTGACCTGAGCCTTGATTGTATTTTTTGGATTCTTCTTTCCTACAACTTTTTGATATCTTCTAAAACCCTAGGACAGTATGTGAGAGAAAAATGTGGTCAACTTCCTCTTCCATCTTCTTTTCTTTTCTTCGCCTTGCATCCGTGGAAACTTGGCTTAACATGGAGACATCCTTTTACCTAAAAACTTGGCTAGTAATGATAATTGTAACATTATGATATGAAAACAGACATAAAAATTTCATTTTTTTCATTTGTGAATAGGTTGAGCCAAAAACATAGTCTAGAACATTGTTATCTTTCTCCTCTTCTAGGCTAAGTATTTCAACTTCCTTTTATTATTTTGTTTTCTTTTTTTATCGTTTTTTTTTTTTATGATAGACGATGCCCTAGGAACACCTTGAATGTATAGATATTTTTTTCCGAGTGTGACCATATTCAATTTCTTCCTTGCTTGTCCTCATATTTTCTTTAATAATTTTATAGTTCTTAGTTTTTGTTTCTTGAATGTAATCGATGCCCTAAGAAATGAGGTTGAGATATTCTATTATATTCTTCACTCTCCTTTTATATTCTTTGTATCACTTCCCTTGGAGCTCACTTTTTGTTGCCTTGAGGCCCACTTGTATCTTGCATTTGGACTTGTTCTTAGAAGGTTTTTGACTCTATTTGACTAAAACAAAATCTTCTATGCAATATGTAACATGCCCAAATGGGTCTTCAATACATGAAACTTAATTAATTGACATTATTACTGAATAACCAAAGAGCATGAAACCCATGCCTCTAGCATAAAAAAATAAGATATATATATTATCTATATATATATATATATATATATATATATATATATATATTATATATATATATATATAATATATTATTCTTTACATCAATTACATAAAATAATTATTACATCACTATGAAGACCAAAATTAATTACATATTTTAACACTCCCTCTTAACTAGGGAGGTATTCATAATCCATACAAGGTACTTGCACATTCTCAATATTAAGAATTCTAATAAGAATATTTGGATTGGTAACCGATCTGTTTAGCATTACATCATACAACATTTTCACACAAAATTCTTTGACTAATTACTCTATCTTTGCACAAGATCAGAGCATAATTTTGGCAAAGCCAATGATTTATAGACACCCTCATCAATATCACTCTTTTAACATACCCCACTCGGGTTCTCTTAGAATATGTTCCACCATAATTATTATTATCTTGGATTCCCATTCCTCAAATAATATCAATCCTTTACGACTACTTTACCTTTGGCGCCCTACCACATCCTCAAAGAGTTTAGATTTCATATGCTTACCAAATCATCCTTTATTTCTTCCAAAGTAAAGATAGGAATGATGTGTCTCTCTCTTCTTCTCAATTAGGGAGGTTATTGCCATTCCAATGAAGGAATTTACCCATTCATATAAAAGGAATGTACCCAATCTCCCTCTTAGCCAGGGACATTACCAAGTTCTATCTTAACTATGGACTTTCTTGTAGAATCACTCTAGGATGAGATTATGGGACAACTAGTTGTTGTAGGACTCCCCCTTTCAATCATAGAACATTCATTACTTTCATCCATGAATCATGTCATTCATGTCATCCTTCTTTCATAGAAAGTGATTCATTAGTCGATATCTGGACTTCCTTCGTACCTTTTTAACAACCTCATGTCTTGATTTCCCTCAAGATCTTTCATCCTAGTACACAAATATCAGTTGTAGATCACATCTACAGTCCTTCACTTACAAGCCCATCATAAGCCCATCCAAATATTGTTCAAAAATAGAAAATGAACATTAAATCAAAATTGCCTTTGTGATGGTATTTCATCATGGAATATCTTTGTTTGCATCAATATTCTTTATACATATTGACACATCTCCAAAAACACATACAATTTCAAGGGTCTCTTTCTTTTTCATACTTCATCAGGATCTTCATATCTTTCCCTTGGTGATATCATAGTTAAATCCTTTGATTTCTTGGATGCGTATTTCCTTCTCCATAGTTGCATTACTAAAAATATCTTCCTTTCTCTTTATTCACATATTAATTTCAAATAATTCCCAATCATAGTTCCTTCATTTTGTCAACCACCTCATATTCCATATGAGGAGATATTATGTTGGTTTCATCTAGTTAATCTATGACCGATACCTTTATGCATCCTTTGAATGAAAGAGATTATTTTCCCTTGATCATGCTCATTAGATAGATCATGGATTCTTATTATCAACTTTATAATGACATGACTTGACTCATTGAACATATGCATACATACATATTTTCTTCTTTTGGTGATCTAGACTTCCTTTCGCAACTTCCTTTCCTTGATTGAGAGTGCTTCTCTCATATTTGACATGTTGCATTCCATTATCATTATACAATCATTCTTCCAAATAGTTAATCCCATTCAAGGTTGTATGCTTAAGGAGACACTTGCTTCTTCAAAGATATGAACCTTCTAATGAAGATTCTTATGAAGGATTTTGAAATTCTTTCCCTACAAAAGCTCCCTTATAATAATGTATGATGAGATCTATACTATATGAATTCCTTCTTCCATAAGTTCTATTTATGCTTCTAATGAGGCTACCAAGGGCTACATTGTCCTATGATGACTACTACCAATGTGTGTACTTTTATTTCAATTATGACATGAGCTCTTGCTTACCATGATTCTTTCTTACTGTGATGCATTCCATCATTCTTCAATCATGGAAGAGGTATATAATCTTTTATTTTTCTTGGTATCCATGTATATCATGAATAGTTTTTAAGGTTCTTTATAGTTCCCTTCTTTCATCATGCCTTTTGAATGATTATCCCATCCATCTTTTACTTCTTGTACCTACAATATTACTTAACAAGTATCCCAAGCAAAATACGATACCAAAACATAACGCAAAGTTATCTTTCTATGGTTTTATGAAGTTAGGAGGTCAATATATGGTTTCTTAAGTTTAAACCCTATATCATAGTCTTATCTCTTTATGCCATTCTAGAGTTTATCCAATACCATAGAAATCCAACAAACCTTAGAAATCACAGGGAAAAATACCTTAAGATTATGGTTTCTAAATATTAGGGTTTCCTTAAAATATAAACCCATAACTTAAACCCTACAACATCTTATGATGGAATATTGAAAATCAAAACTATCATACATACCCCACGGATACCTACCTATAGTGCTTAGTATTTTGGCTGTCATCGTTCTTCATAATGGTATTGTACTTGTAATTGATTATTTTCCATCTTCACGATCTTATTTTAATGATTCAATCTTCTTTGACATGTTTCATTCCCTTATCATAATATCGTCATTCTTCCAAATAGTTAATCTCATTCAATGTTGTATTCTTAGCGAGACATTTCTTCTTCAAAGAGACGAGCCTTCTAATGAAGATTCCTATGATATATTTTGATCATCCTTGCCCTACAAATGCTCCTTTCTAATGATGTATGATGAGATCTATACTATATTAATTCCTTATTCCATCAATGCTATTTATGCTTCCAATAAGGTTATCAAGGGATACATTTTCCTATGATGACTACTACCAATATTTATACTTTTACTTCAACTATGACATGAGATATTTCTTATGATGATTCCTTCTTACTAAGATGCATTCTATCATTCTTCAATCATGGAAGAGGTATTTCATATTTTATTTTTAATTCTATCCATCTATATCATGAATAGTGTCTAACGCTTTATATAATTACCTTCTTCATCATGCTTTCAAAAGATTATCCCATTGATATTTTACTCCTTATACCTACAATATTAATTAACAAGTACCCCTAGAAAAATATGATACCAAAACATTATGTCAAGTTACCTTTATATGGTTTTATGTAATCAAGAGGTAATTATATGGTTTCTTAAGTTCAAACCCTACAATATACTCTGATATATTTATTTCATTCTAGACTTTAATCCATGCCTTAAAATCTAACAAACCCTAGAAATTATAGGGAAAAAGTACCTTAAGATTAGTGTTTCTAAACAATAGGGTTTTATTAAAATATAGACCCATAACTTCATCCCTACTACATATTTTGATGTACTCTGGAAAATAAAAAAAAATATCATAGACACCTCATGGATACCTACCCATAGTGCCTAGTATTTTGGGTGCCATGGTTCTTCACAACATTATTGTACTTGTAATTCATTATTTTCCATCTTCATGATCTTATTTTAATGATTCTTTAGAGATACTGTCATTCTTATGTTGGGGGGTTGTTTTTCACGTGTTCCTTCAAGGTATAGTATGGCTACTATGGAACTTCTTCACCACATAATTTCAAACTAGATAATCTTCTTCTTTTAGATTCTTGGTTCCATCATTTACCAAAATGCATAGATGATTATCAAGGAAATTACATTGGAATTTCAACCTTGTTGAGTGATAAATAAATATGTCAACCTTAGTGCCACATAGAGGTTTGAATTTTAATAAATTCAGGTCTTGTAATCAGAGATAGGAAATATGATATATCTTAACTATATTTATTAATTGGATAATATGAAGATGCCTAGATACTTGACTCTGGTGTTATTTCATTAGGATATCCATTTAGAAAATGTAAGCAATCATTTCTTTCAAGGGTCGGATGCTTGATCTTCTTACCAGGGAACTTAGACTATTTTAAATATTTGAATTATGTTTTTCACTTCCTGAAATAGTGATTTAATATCCCTCATAAATTACCTTATTATGCCCAAAATTTGAATTTATACTTTCTTGGTGAAGGGTAAACATTTTAGTCATAATTTTGTATTCTTTTCTATTTCTTAAGTGACAAATCAAGTCCACTATAACTTCCTTACTATTTTTATACAAAACCTTGAGAATTGTTTTCCCAAACTTTCATCTTGAGCTTGGTCCTTACTTATTATTGAATATTCAATATTGCTTTTGACTCATTCATTTTTCTTTGATACCCTTTTTAATTCCTCTCTTCAAGTTTCTTTATCTTGATTTGATGCCTTAGCTCTTATACCATTTTGAGAAATCTAGAGCAAACAAGTCTAGCCAATTTCTCTTCTTTGATAACTGCTTCTGATCTTTTTCACTTCTTATATGAGATTATTCTTTCACATTTTTGTTATTTGCCTTCTTATTTATTAAACAACAACCAAACCATAAATACCTATATGAAAAAGCACACAAGATGTAATTGAACATTTAGTGCCAAAACACCTCCAATTTGTGAGGAAAACCTAAGGGATGTCTTCTTCTCATCTAATCTTCAATTGACAAGTTCGATGTTCTAGACCCTTAACGAAATGATTATTCTAATACCAAGTCACAATTCTTCTTATATAGCTTTACTTCTAGAAAATAAAACTCAAGTTTCTTCATTACATCATGATTTTAGATGAGAATCTTCACTATAACTTACAACTTCTTCTTTCCTGGAATTTTTCAATCTCTTCAGAAACCCGAGGATAGTACATGAGAGAAAAATATTACCAAATACCTCTTCCATATTCTTGGATTTTCTTCACCTTGCATCCTTGGCAATTTGTCTTGAGAATGAGACTTCCTTTTACCAAAAAACAAAATTATTGATGATAATTGTAACTTCGTGATTCTATTACAATACATGAAATTATGTCATTCTCGCACATGTGAATATGTTGAGCCCAAAACATAATCCAATTTTATTTTTTTTATTTCTCCTCTTCTCAACTAATTATTTCAACATCCTTTTATTATTTTGTTTCCTTCTTGATATAATTTCTTTTTGATGATAGATGATTCACTATCCATAGTTTGAACATATAAATAGTTTTTCCCAAAAATATTGTCCTCAACAGATGCTTTTCTTCGCCACTTTTCCTTCTATTTTCTTCGTTAATTTAAAGTTCTTAGTTTTGATTCTTAAGTGTAATAGATACCCTATGAAATGAGTCAAGCTCTCCTTTTATAGTATTCATGTCACTGCTTTTTGAGCTAAATTATGATTGTCATGAGGCTGACTCGTACCTTGCATTTTGACTTGGTCTTGGAGGATCATTTGAATCTATTTGAATCAAACAAAATCTTCTAAGCAATATGTAACATGCCCAAATGGCTCTTCAATATATGAAAATGACTTAATGACCTATCTAGAGAGCACACAAAGGGAGTTGGACCTACACAATAAAATTCCCTAAGCATGAAACCCATAGCTGAAGCGTAACAAACTTATATATATATATAATATTATATATATATATATATATAATATAATATATATATATATTATATATATTACATGAGTTATATAAATCATGATTAATATGTCATTATGAAGACCAAACCTAGTTACATATTTCAAACACCCTCTTATTAGGGAGTATTCATAATCCATTACAAGTACTTAGACTTCTCAGTATCAAGAATTCTCATAAGAAGAGTCTGATTGTAAACCATCTGTTTAGCATCATATCATTCCGAATTGTCACATAGAAAGCCCTTGACTAACTGCTCTATCTCTCCACAAGATCAAAGAAAAATGATGGCAAGTGTAATTATTTATAGAGACCTCTCATTATTTTCTCTCTTGGAGCATACCCCACGTCAATTCTCTCAGAGTATGTTCCACCAGGACTATTCTTATCTTGGATTCCTAGTCCTACAAGAATATTTTTCCTTCACAACTACTCTTATCTTATATTCCCTAGCACATGCTCAAAGATTATTGGATGCCAAATGCTTACTTAATCCTTCATTATTTCTTCCCAAGTGAGGCCAAGAATGATGTGTCTATCTTTCCCTCTCAATTAGGGAGGATATTCCCATTCTAATGAAGAAATTATAAACAAATGTACTGAAGCTCCCTCTTAACCAAGGAAGTTCCCAAGTTCTCTCTTGACTAGGGACTTGCTTCCAGCAACTCTCTAGGAGGAGATCATGGGACAACCAACTTCTGATAGGACTCTCTCTTTCAATATCCTGAATTTCGTCATTGTTGTGGAAACTAAATGATTTTGGGACTTCTTCATAGGGAACATACCATCCATTAATTTCATTCATTAATTATGTTAGTCATATAATCCTTATTTCATCAAAAAGTGATTCATTAGTCCATATTTGGCCTTCATTTCTTTCTACCCACTTCATATCTTGATTTCCTTCAAGGTCTTTCATCCTACCACATGAGTATGAGTTGTAAATGACTTCTACTGTCCTTCCCCTTGTATCCATGCAAAAGTCCATTCAAATATTGTTCAAAAATAGAAAATGAACATTAAATAAAGATTACATTTGTAATGGTATTTCATCATGATCTCTCTTTTGTTTGCATCAACATCGTGATTCAGAGTGCTTCAATCATCTTTGAAATGCTACATTCCCTTATAATCATACTATCGTTCGTCCAAATAGTGAATCCCATTCAAGGTGGTATTCTTAGCGAGACACTTGCTACTTCAAAGATATGAACCTTCTAATGAAGATTCCTATGAAGGATATTGAACATACTTACCACATAAATGCTCCTTTCTAATAATATATGATCAAATCTATACTAGATGCATTACTAATAATGAGGTTACCAAGAGCTACATTTTCCTATGATGACTGCTACAAGTATGTATACTTTTACTTCAACTATGACATAAACTCTTTCTTACCATGATGCCTTCTTAATAAGATGCATTCTATTATTATTAAATCATCGCAAAGGTTTGTCATCTTTTATTTTTCTTGTTGTCTATCTATATCATGAATAGTCTCTGAGGGTCCATATAATTCCCTTCTTTCATCATGCCTTTCAAAGGATCAACCCGTCCATCTTTTAATTCTTGTACGTGTAATACTGATTAACAAGTACCCCAAGCGAAATACAATACAAAAACATGATGTCAAGTTATTTTTCTAGGGTTTTAAGCAATCAAGAGGTCATTTTAGGGTTTCTTAAGTTTGAACCCTAGAGAATACGCTTTAAAATAAAAAACATCGTACATACCTCATGGATACCTACCTTTAGTGCTTAGTATTTTGGTTTCCCTAGTTCTTCACAATGATATTGTAATTGTCATTGATTATTTTCCATTTTCGTCATCTTCTTTTAATGAGTCTTTAGAGATATTTATGTTCTTCTAATGGGACACGCTTCTTCACAATGTGTTCCTTCAAGGTATACTATGACTTCTATGGAAATTATTTGTCACAAAATTTCAAAGTAGAGATTCTTCTACCTATAGATTCTCAGTTCCATCATTTACCAAAGTGTATAGATGATTATCAGGATAATCTAATTGGTATTTTAGCCTTCTTGATTGATAAATACATTTTACTGATTGGAATTTGCTCTGCCAATGCCACATAGAGGTTTGAATTTTCAAAAATTCGGGGCTTCAAATCAGAGATAGGAATATGATATACCTTGACTACCTTTATTAATTGGAGATTATAAAGATGTTGAGATAATTGACTCTAAATTTTCTTCAGTACGCTATCCCTGTAGAAAATGTAAACGATCCTTTCTTTCAAGGCTCAGATGTTTGATCTTCTTATTAGGGGACATAAATTTTTTTGAATATTTGAGTTATGCTTTCAACTTCTTGAAACAATGATTTAATATCCCTCATAAATCACTTCACTATGCCCAGAGTTTGGATTTCTACTTGCTTGGTGAACGGTAAATATTATAGCCAGAACATTTTGTTATTTTATATTTCTTGAGGGAGAAATGAAGTTCATTGTAATTTTCTTGCTATTTTGAGATCATACGTTGAGCATTTTGTGCCCGTGCTTTCATCTTGAACTTGGTCCTTAGGTATTCTTGAAGATTCAAAGTTCTTTTTCCTGCCTTAATTTTTGTTTGATGCCCTTTTATATGCCTCTCTTCAAGTTTATTTTACTTTATTTGATGCCTTAGCTGTGATACCATGTTGAGAAATATAGGGGAAACAAGTGTAGGTGATTTCTCTTCTTTGATAACTTCTTGTGATGTAATTTTACTTCATTGGCTAACTTCTTATTTCACTTGTTTATTATTAGTTTTGTTATTCATCAAAAAACTAACAAACCAAAAAGAGAAATGATACAAAGGACATAAGATGTAGGTGGTCATCTAGGGCCAGTAAGTCTCCAATTTGAGAGGAAAACCAATGAGAAATATTCTTCTTATAGAATATTTAGTTGAAAAATTCCAAGAACTAGACACTTGACCAAATGACCCCTCCAAGAACAAGTCACAATTATTCTTGTAGGGCTTAAATTTTAACAAAATCAACTCAAGCATCTCCCTTGCATCATCAATTCAGAACTAAACCTTGATTATAACTTCCAACTTCTTCTTTCTTTCAACTTTTTGATCTCTTTAGAAACCCTAGGATAATACATGATAGCAAAACATGGTCATCTTCCTCTTCTATCTTAGTTTATTGTCTTCACCTTTCATCCTTGGAAACTCAACTTGAGAAGGAGACTTCCTTCTACCCAAAAATTTAGCTATTGATGATAACTCTAACTTCATGATTTTGCTATAGTAGATGACATTTTTTCATTTTCATGAATATTAATAGGTTGAGCCAAAAGAATAGTAAAACGCATTTTTATCTTTCCCCTCTTCTGAGATAATTATTCCAGCTTCCTTTTATTCTTTTTTTTATTGTTTATCAAATTTCTTCTTGATGATAGATGATGCCCTAACCATAGTTTGAATGTACAAATATTATTTCCCAAAAACACAGTCCTAACCATATTCCTTTTCTTCCTACCTTATCCTCCTCTTTTATTCGCTAATTTCAGAGTTCTTATTTTTTTTTCTTGAGTGTAGACGATGCCCTAACAAATGAGGCCCAGGGATATGTGTGGTATATACGATTATGATCAATCTCATCGCAATATCGCATCAGATTTACACAGAGGAGCAGGGATATATATCTATATATATACATGATGCGATAGCTGGACCCAATGGAGATATAGGTGATATTTCATAAAATTTGAGATCCATCAGACAATAGTTTCTATGTATTTTCACGTATTTCGTTTAATAAATGAAATACGAAGGGAAGCACTGATGCGATGAAAACTGAACGTGAAAGGGTTTGTGAAAAAAAATATATATTATTTCAAATCTGCATAAAGCCATTTTTGTGATATTTTAAGTATTTCAATGTATTTTCTAGATACAAAGGGGAAACCATGAGACATGGGCAGTTGTGATATGTGATAGCGATTGAGGGAAGACCGATAGGAAAATAGTGTTGATTTACGAATATTTGGAGTTTGATGAACAATGTTTTGGTGGATTTTTTCTGTGTTTGAATGCATTCCTCTGTGTAAATAGAAAATATCTATTTCAGGGGTTTCAAAGGCCAGATGGACTCTTTCATTATAGAACAGGTGGCCACCTCCCCTGAATACGTTATGCTATGATTGCTAATGCTGAAAAGGGGGATTCGAGTGGAAAGAGGCTAGGAAGCCAGAGAGCCCAAGAAGAGGAAACAAACAAATAGTGAAGATTAACTTTAAAGCCACAAACTGCTAAAAACAGAGACAAGCAGTAGCGAGACAGAGATAAAACAGAGGGAGAGAGTCAGTCAGGAGAGTGTGTGTAGTCAGAAAGACTTGGGGGATCCAGGTAAAGCTTTTTCTTTTGTATTTGTTGTGTGAGATTCAAATTGAGCTCACTTTTGTAAAAACTCTGCTTCTGAAGACATGATAGAGAGGTCACCACTAAAGGCTGGACCAGGAGACATAACCTAGGAGTGTTGGGTGAAGTCCTTATTAAACTCGTTGTGTTTATGTGTGTTTGTCTATTATGCTCTTTTGGTGCTTCATTGTCTATGTATTTTGCAATCTCATCCATCCATTGCATAAAGTAACATAGGAAAATCCATGCACATGAGTCTGTAATACCTTAATAATTGTCTAAGATCTCATTTTTAGATTAAGTGGTATCAAAGCTTTTTTTTTTATTTGCTAAGGTTAGAGAAGCTTGTACGGGATTGTTAAATGCTAACTAGGTCAAATCTCAAATTAGGAGAAGGAGAAATGGTTGAGGCCAACCAAAAAATTGGAAGAGTCTATCCTAGGAGGAAAATGACAGAAGAAATTCCCTTGGAATCAGACTCTTAGTTCATGGAAGGTCTCATGACCATAAGAGCCATGGTAGAAGAGATGTATCGAGGATTTAAGAAAGGCCAAGGGGAAAGCCCTTCAACATCTCAAATAGGCAAAGGAGTAGAGGAATCTATTCTAGTTGCCCATTCAGAAGGTGAAAGGAAAGTCGAAGAGTCTCCTCTCAGGACCTCCTTCTAGCCCTGAAAATAAAAAGAAGAAAACATCTTTGATTAAATTAGATGTAAAATTTAATTTTCCAATATGATGGAGAATTACATGTAGAAAAGATAGATAACAGGATTAGATAGATTGATGTATATTGCAGGGTGTAGAAAATCGACTCAGAAAGGAGAAAGATTCAGTTGGCCAGCCTTCACCTTGGAGGAACTGCCCTAGTGTGGTGGGAAGGCAGGATACAAGCTAATTTGAAGAAGCATTATAAAATTCTTTCTACTTGGAGTGAATTTATTTCTGCCATTAAAAAAAATTTATATCCACTATCTTATATTCAGCAAGCCATGATGAGTTGGCAAACTCTTTACTAATTAAAGGGGAAAAGTGTACAAAGCTATACCCAGGAATTTAGAAAAAGAGCCTTAATTCTAGGCATTTCTTTAGACTCACCTGACTCTTTGCAGAAGTACATAGGTGGTCTGCAATGCTATTTGAGGCACACCATTCTCATGTTTAGCCACACTAATATAGATGAAGTATCCATTCAGGCTACACATCTAGAGGCTAGAGGCTAGAGGCAAGAAAGTAAACACAGAGATTGGGGTATCATCAAAACCCACTACAAGCAAGAACAAGGAAAATAAGAAGTAGAAATAGAAAGAGAGGAAGGAAAATGATGTGCAGAAAGGCAAACCTTCATGCACTCACTACAGGAAGGATGGACACGATGATGAACATTGTTGGTCTTTTCATCTGGAGCTGAAACCCAAGAAGTTTGATGGCAAGAAGAAGAAGACTGTTGTCACTATTCGGAAAGATTTGGGGTTAGACTCAGGTGATGAAACAATAGTCATAGCCATAGGTATAAAAGGTAAAAATTTTGAAGCATCTACTAGTAATTCTACAAAAACTATTGATAATGAAGAAAACGAGAGGAAAATACATGAGCTTTTTCATATAAGAGTTATTTCCAAGCATCAAAATATTGATACTTTATTTGATAGTGGCTCATAAGTAAACTTGATTTTTGAAGCAATTGTAAAGAAGTTGGGATTACTAACCGAACCTCACAAGAAGCCATATCCATAGGTTGGGTATGTGATAAAACAAAGCTACAAGTGAATAGACAATGTAAACTTAGGTTTGCTATTAGGTTAGAATTTGTAGATGAGGTTGAGTTAGATATAATTCCCTTGGATATATGCGGTATTATTTTACGAAGTCCTTACTTGTATGATAGAAAAGACATTTTCTATAGAGCTAAAAATAAGTATCGACTCACCAAAGATGGAATAGAATATATTATAAGAGCTAATAAATTCAAAAATAACTATACTCTCATAAACTCAGGGCAGATGAAAATAATTCTAAATTCATGCAAGAAATCTTTACTAATGGTTTTAAAGGAAAATAAACTTGATAAAACCAATGTATTTGAGGGTTGTGATGCTAAACAGAAAGCTTATTTAGAAAATTTTGTTTCAGAATATGTTATCTTATTTCAAGAACCTAAAGGCCTGCCACCCAAAAGGAAAATTGTACATGATATTCATTTGGAGCAACATGCTCCATTACCTAACATCAGAATGTACAGGTTATCCACTTTAGAGAATGCAGAGATCAAGAAGCAAGTACAAGAGCTACTCGAAAAAGGTTCATAAGACCAAGCATAGCACAATGTGGATTTCTGATCATGTTGGTGAGAAAGGAAGATGGTTCATGGAGGATGTGCCTTGATTACAAAGCGCTAAATAAAATAACGGTCAATAATCATTATCCCCTTCCTCTCATTGACGATCTATTGGATCAGCTGAAAGAATCAGTTTACTTTTTCAAGTTAGACTTCCATAGTGGCTAACATTGGGTTAGAGTAGTAGAACAAGATGCATGGAAGGCTACTTTAAAAATAAAGCAAGGGCTGTATGAATGGCTGGTTATGCCTTTTGGCTTAACTAATGCTCCTGCCACTTTCATGAGAGTTATGAATGATGTACTTAGGCCTTTTATTGATGATTTTGTAATTGTATATTTAGATGACATTCTTGTTTTTGGTAAAACATGGGAAGAACATTTGAAGCATGTAAAGCAGACTCTAGATGTTTTGAAAAGAGAAAATACCTATGTTAAGTTATCAAAATGTGAATTTGGCAAAACATCTTTGAATTATTTGGGTCATATTGTAGGGGGTGTTGAATTGAAGATGGATCCCTCTAAGATTGACTTCATTGTGAACTGGCCTAAACCCAAATCTACTACAGACGTTAGGAGCTTACTAAGAGCAACACAATATTGGAGAAAGTTATTGATAAGTTTTCCTTAATTGCAACTCCCTTACATGCTTTGACAGGATTGAACAAGGTGTTTGAGTGTGGAGGTAAACAGTAAAAAGCCTTCGACACCTTGAAAGAAAAAATTAGTAGAGTGTCAGTATTAGCATTGCCAGATTTTCAAAGACCATTTGAGATTGAAACAGATGCCAGTGAATATTCCATGGGAGCAATGTTGATGCAACATAGAAAACCCATATGTTATCATTCTGATACATTTAATTCTACAGTAGTTAATTATCCCACATATGATAAATAATTATATGCATTAGTGTAGAGTGTTAAAAAGTGCAAACATTACCTATTAGGTAAAGAAACAATCATACATACTTATGATGGCGAGCTAAACCCGCCAAACCCAGAATCACAGACAACCGATGCGTATAGCATATCTCAGCCTTTTTATCAAATTTAAAATATTAATACATGGCAAAATCACCCTCAATATATGCCCTTGAAAGGTAATCAACATTGACATTCACAATTGGAAACCCATACCTGACCTTTAGCTGCTTCTGTGCTTCAGGTCGAATGATCAATTATAATGTAATCGGTCTCGATTTTAACAGATCGCCTTCAATTATTGTGGCACCTCTACGGTTTCATTCGATTTTAAGAATCCTCAACAAACCAGAAATTAAAACTTTCAATTACTTACCTTCTCCATTACCACAATTATATCCCAGCAAATACGAACGTGTGAAGCGACCTGATCCCACGAAGGCTCTGCTTCATCTACACCATTGCTAGCATCATCTTGTTGATCTCCCAATGCAGTTCCTTTTCTGGAGGTGAAAGCCAACTATCAAAACATCGCCCAGAGACTATACAAACTAGAAGTACACTGGATGTATCCTGATGCAGCCCAGGCCTCTCCCAAGCCGCTACTACCAGGATCTGCCGAACACCAAGCATACAAAGCTTTGATCATAGTTTTATAATCTCATGGTCCACAGCGTTCTTCACTAAACTCATGGACTTACGCACAATTGAAGAATTGTCATACGCATAGAATACCTCTTGCGTGGAGTTTTTATAATGGCAAAGACTGCCATATATCCCTTTCTTATGCCATTCCGGTCGATGTATAGATAGTACCAATCGTTCAACCAACTAACGCCTTACACAGGTACATTTAGCCTTATAATATGTCGACAGTGCCACTTTCGTATTCGCCCTCGGCTGTATATCCTCAACCAAGGTTATAGGTGGATGGAATTTATCATGGTAAAGGCTGCAATTCCCAAACACACGGGCCGATTATGAGGTCTTTGATAGATCAGTACTAACGCCTGCCTGTATAATTGTCATTGGTTATACATATGTGTTTCCACGTCATTCCTCTACGCTGATGGCTGCAACCAAATATCGATGTCGTTTTTAATCATTGGTAACTCAAGCTTTTCCTCTCAGGCAATGAATCTTCGACTGATATCTTCCGGAACTCGCTACAGTCACGCTCGAGTCTTCAGATTTACAACTCTATATGCCTCTGTCCAATCCTGTGATCAATTTAAATTCGAACAACCAATTATCATTATGCTTACGGCGTTCCCTACAACAGTCAATGCATAAAAATCGATTATATGGATATCACATGGAATCTCAATTCCAATTGCTCATTAACTGTTAACATCTATACCAATTTCACAACGGATTAATATACAACAGTTGTATGATGAATAATTAGAAACACCCGCAGCTCACAATTTCAACACTATATAACACCCATATATGTGCGCCATACAAACCCAAGCCTGTTTATATATCAAACGAAAAAGAAACTGATTCATCATTATTACACAGCATTTAGAATTCTCTGTCCACCCACAGCGTTAAATATATATCAAAGGAAATTCAATGATACCATATCTCAGAATTCATGAAGGCAATCATGTTCATACACGACTCAATTCCACATATCATATTTACATAAACAATCATACACACAGAACTTTACATTCATGGCCAGTTATACAATCCATGGCCCTTTTACAACTGCCTGAAGGCTCCCAAGGAGAACTTCTTAGACTCACTCCTCACTCCTATTCTATCTTTTTCTCAAAAAACCCATTCCTATTTACATACTAAACTAATTAAATGCTCAATCCCCTTAATATCTCCACGCCAGTAGAATATCTCAACAAACCCTATTATCTAGAATCTTATCCCTTCATATCCTTAACCAATTCTCTCATATCCCCTTAATTAATAAAAGGATATTCAGAAAATCCTCACATTCTCCTATTTAATTCAAATTAATTAAGATAATATTAAAAATCATCACACCCCATACTTACAAATTAATATTATCACACCCCATATTTACAAATGGAGAAAAAGTTCTTGATGCTCCTGCATTAGACTCCCCATGTAAGAAAATTCATGACCACCTGATCATAAGTCTGGATATCTCCTCTTGGATCCAAAATTTTATTTTGCAATCTTCCCATGCTTGTCGATTGCTTTACTACTGTTGTCATCTGTTGTTGTCTTCCAGGTTTCCATATTTTGTGTTGTAGTGCTCCACTTGCTTTGCTCTTGCAATCCTTCGCTATCTTTCTCTTGTTATCATTCCTTTCCTTTCTTGCTGCTGCTGGTCTCTTCCAGGATTCTTTTATCATCAGTCTTCTGATACTTTCAATCTCTCGGTCCAAATAATCTCCCGGCTCTTGATTTCTTGTTGTCTGCTGAGCTAAGACAACTTGCTCAGTTTTTACTTTCTCTATCTGTACTATCACTTGTTGACTTCTTGCTTCTATTCTTGTTTCTGTTATGACTTCCTCATTTCTTACTGCCACCCAATCATCCATACCCTCTTGTCTTCTCGAACAGAAAACTTCCTCTTCCTTCATTTGACTGCCCAATTGAGTCAAATGTTCTGCAACAATACCTACATTCACAAAACACTTATTAGCATAAAAATCAGAAGGCATCAGTGCCTTGTCCTCCTTTGCCAGCACTTCAGTATGATGTTCTGAATTCTCCTCCACTATCAGCACATCAGTATGCTGATTCCCTTTGCCCAAAGAATCCTCTGAAGAATTCTCAAGACTGTCAACCAGTCTTTCTCCCACATCATCTGCGTCCATGATATATTTCTGCACTCGTTCACTGTACTGAACTCTTTCATCTGCTGCAATCTCCTTGTCATACTCTGAATTTTCCAACAAATATTCTAGCAATGCAATTTCTCTGTAGCATTGCTGAAGCGTAACATCACCATCACTTACAGTCCCTGCATTCATACACAACTTGTCAGTTTGAAAACTACAAGTCTCAACAACTTTAATCGTCGGTTCATATACCAGCTCTCCTAGCTGATCATCTTCTTCATTCACATGAACTTCATCTTCAACAAAACCTGTAATCATAGCACAACTATCAGCTATAAAAACACAAGAGTTCACATTATCTAGCTGATCTGGATCTGCCCAATAGTTCAAGAAATCATCAATGATCTCCTCCTCTGTTTCATCAATGGAAACCTCCTCTTCCAACTCAGCTGCTCTGAGTTCTTCACGTATCAATTCTACATCCATCATCTGCTCGAGCTTTCTCAGATCTTCTGTTAACTGCATGTTTATCTGTGGATCTCTTTTCTGTTGTAGCCTCTGCCACTTCACTTTCTTTCCCTTCAGTGGAAAGATCCATCCTCTATTCTGGTTTTCTTGCTCTTGCAGCCATTCATCTAGTACCTGCAATTGCACTTTCATTACTGCAATATCTCTTTCTCTGACTTCTGCAGTCATCTCATTGCTGTGGCATTCCTCTGAACCTCTTCTTTGATCCTCCATGATCACTTTCTCCATGAGTTGTTCACTCACTATGAGTTGTACTAGCCTCTACGACACCAATCTCTTATGCTGTCACTTACCTCACCAAGCCCTCCTCACTCAGTCTTCTGGTAAGTACTGGTTCACTGCCTCTGGAACCTCTTTGAGCACTCTCCTCTGCTCACTCTCTAGGTTGTCTCTTCAACTCACGTTCTTCTTCAGGACACTACAATTTTCCTCCTTATCCAGCCTTTAGCTGAATGTCAGGTTCAATGCTATCTTCTTTGCAACCATAAACTCCAATCACAAATTTCAATTTAGAAAAATCATCTCACCTCTTAAGATCTTGCATGATCGTTTCCTCCTTTCGCTTCTGCCAATCTGTTTACTGCATTTGTGTAGCTTACACATCAAATTTAAAATTCTGATCTTCATCATCATTCATCATACAGTCAAAAATACACTTCAGTTCTCATTTAGAAAATAAATATTTCAACAGAGCATTTGGCTCTGATACCAAAATGATGGTGAGCTAAACCCGCCAAACCCAGAATCACACACAACCGATGCGTATAGCATATCTCAGCCTTTTTATCAAATTTAAAATCTTAATACGTGGAAAAATCACCCTCAATATATGCCCTTGAAACGTAATCAACATTGACATTCACAATTGGAAACCCATACCTGACCTTTAGTTGCTTGTGTGCTTTAGGTCGAATGATCAATTACAATGTAATCGGTCTCAATTTTAACAGATCGCCTTCAATTATTGTGGCACCTCTACAGTTTCATTCGATTTTAAGAATCCTCAACAAACCAGAAATTAAAACTTTCAATTACTTACCTTCTCCATTACCACAATTATATCCCAGCAAATACGAATGTGCGAAGCGACCTGATCCCATGAAGGCTCTGCTTCATCTACTCCATTGCTAGCATCATCTTGTTGATCTCCCGATGCAGTTCCTTTTCTGGAGGTGAAAGCCAACTATCAAAACATCGCCTAGAGACTATACAAACTAGAAGTACACTGGATGTATCCTGATGCAGCCCAGGCCTCTCCCAAGCCGCTACTACCAGGATCTGCCGAACACCAAGCATACAAAGCTTTGATCATAGTGTTATAATCTCATGGTCCATAGTTTTCTTCATGAAACTCATGGACTTACGCACAATTGAAGAATTTTCATACGCATAGAATACCTCTTACGTGGAGTTTTTATAATGGCAAAGAATTCCATATATCCCTTTCTTATGCTGTTCCGGTCGATGTATAGATAGCACCAATCGTTCAACCAACTAACGCCTTACACAGGTACATTTATGCTTATAATATGTCGACAGTGCCACTTTCGCATTCGCCCTCGACTGTATATCCTCAACCAGGGTTATAGGCGGACAAAATTTATCATGGTAAAGGATGCAATTCCCAAACACACAGGCCGATTATGAGGTCTTTGATAGATCAGTACTAACGCCTGTGTGTATAATTGTCACTAGTTATACATATGCGTTTCCACGTCATTCCTCTACGCTGATGGCTGCAACCAAATATCGATCTCGTTTTTAATCATTGGTAACTCAAGCTTTTCCTCTCAGGCAATGAATCTTCGACTGATATCTTCCAGAACTCACTACAGTCAGGCTCGAGTCTTCAGATTTACAACTCTATATGCCTCTGTCCAAACGTGTGATCAATTTAAATTCAAACAACCGATTATCATTATGCTTACAGCGTTCCCTACAACAGTCAACGCATAACAATCGATTATATGGATATCACATGGAATCTCAATTCCAATTGCGCATTAACTGTTAACATCTATACCAATTTCACAACGGATTAATACACAGCAGTTGTATGATGAATAATTAGAGCCACCCGCAGCTCACAATTTCAACACTATATAACACCCATATATGTGCGCCATACAAACCCAAGCCTGTTTATATATCAAACGAAAAAGAAACTGATTCATCATTATTACACAACATTTAGAATTCTCTGTCCGCCCACAGAGTTAAATATATATAAAAGGAAATTCAATGATGCCATATCTCAGAATTCATGAAGGCAACCATGTTCATACATGACTCAATTCCACATATCATATTTACATAAATAATCATACACATAGAACTTTACATTCATGGCCAGATATACAATCCATGGCCCTTTTACAACTGCCCAAAGGCTCCCAAGGAGAACTTCTTACACTCACTCCTCACTCCTATTCTATCTTTTTCTCAAAAAACTCGTTCCTATTTACATACTGAACTAATTAAATGCTCAATCCCCTTAATATCTGCACACCACTAGAATATATCAACAAACCCTATTATCTAGAATCTTATCCCTTCATGTCGTTAACCAATTCTCTCATATCCCCTTAATTAATAAAAGGATATTCACAAAATCCTCACATCCTCCTATTTAATTCAAATTAATTAAGATAATATTAAAAATCATCACACCCCATATTTACAAATTAAGATTATCACACCCCATATCTACAAATGGAGAAAAAGGTCTTGATGCTCCTGCATCAACTGATCATTAACCACTTCAATATTTTGACTCACAAACTAAATTTCAACAGTCAAGACACTATAGGTGGATGGTCTTTCTACAACAGTTTCATCTTGTCATCAGATATAAGAAAGGCATGAACAATAATGTTGCATATATGTTATCCAGATCAATCATAAATGCATCTACTATACTTAAGCGTAATCCAGTATTGCATGAAACCTAGATTGAACAATATGCTCAAGGTGTAGATTTTAAAGATATATATGCAACTTTAAGTCATGAAAAAGAAATATAAGAATTGGATTATCATGTTCAGGACCAACTCTTGTATCAATTGGGAAATTTATGCATTCCTCAAACTGAAATAGCTAACATAATTCGAGAAGCACATACCTCTCTAACAGTAGGTCATTTTTGGGTAAGTAAAATAGTTGCACAACTACAAAGGTTTTGTTATTGGCCAAGAATGCATGAAACAATTTCTAGATATAATAAAGTGTGTACCATGTGTGCTAAAAGAAAGCCTAGCAATAGAAAACTAGGCTTGTACACTCCACTTCATATTCCTTCTCAACCTTGGGAAAGTGTTTCCATGGACTTTGTTGGGAGATTGAAAAAATATAGAAAAGGTCATGACTATTTATATGTTATTGTGGACAGGATCAGCAAAATGTGTATTTTAATACCTTGTAACAAGAATATTACAGCTGAACAACTAATGAAGTTTTTCTTTTAGCATGTCTGGGTTCATTTTGGGTTACCCACTTCCATTGTATCTCATCGAGATTCCCGATTTGTTGGGAAGTTTTGGTCAAGTCTGTGGGAGTTGATGGACACCAAACTGAAGAAGAGCATAGCCTCTCATCCACAAATAGATGGAAAAACAGAGGTGGTCAATAGGACAGCTATCTAGTTGCTCAAGGGCTATTGTAGCAAACATCCCAAGCTTTGGGATGAACATTTGTGTTATGTGCAACATACTTACAACCGTGCTAGACATTCTTCTACACAAAGATCTCCTTTTGAGACTTGTTTTGGTTTTACACCAAAGTATCCCTTGGATTTTGCCTTTAGTAAAGATATAGCAGTTGATGGACACAGTGTTGTGGACAAAACAACTGAGTTCATTGAACAAATCCAAGAAAATCACCAGGAAGTACAGGAACAGCTAGAACAGAGCCAAGCCAAGTACAAGGCAAGGCATGATAAGCATCGAATTCAACATAGCTTCCAAGTTGGTGATCAAGTCTAGTTGTACATCAGCAAACATAGAATGCAAGGTGAAGGAAAGAAGCTAAAGCCAATAAGGTATGGGCCTTTCAAGATACTTGAAAAAATTGGTGAGAATGATTTTCGCCTTGATTTTCTAGCTTGCATGCACATCTATTCAGTGGTTAATGTAGAAAATTTGAGACCGTTTGAACCTTCTTTAATTGAAGATCCCGAAGAGCAAAGTTAGTTGCCTTCTATTGATGTTCTGTTGCCTAAATATCTCAATGAGTTGCAAGAAGGTACAGTTCTGGATGGGAAGTTGAGAACTACACGCACAGGAGATATTGAGTGCCTCAGAATTGGACTCAAAGGTTCAAAACCAAGCAGTGCATGATGGATGGAAACTGGACAAGTGAGGAAACTATAACCTCACTAGATCGATGCTTGAAAACCAACTTTTGGTGGTCCAAAATCTTTTTCAGTGGGAAGGCATCATCCAAAATGGATCCAAGAACCCTCTAAGTCTTCAAAATCCTAAAAAAAATCAAAACAATCGTAAAATAAGAAGTTTTAAAAATATTGGATTACACTATCGAGAGGCAAAAATGTGAAGAAATATTGAAAAGCAGGCTTATCGGTGGTCAAAGGGGCAACACACAGGAGTTGTTGGATCTGACCGATCAACGGTCCCGATCTGATCGACAAATCGCAATCAGTGGTGGTAGGCAAAGGCTATCAAAGATTACTACATGGAAAATTTGATAGCGATCAGTGGAGTCAACGACGACTATTGATCAAGCGCATAGATCAACAACTGACATTGCATCACAATATCACGGCGACAAACCACAGTGGAGTGCTTACCAAATGGCATGGGGTTATCTGCGTTATGTCATTGCAATAAATCACATCGCAATATCGCATCGAA